>KV453871.1:12028-98976 GCA_001661425.1 Ogataea arabinofermentans
AAGGTTGATGAAGATTATAACTTGTGATAACTTTTGAGGAAGAGTGTGAAGATGAGGTGTTAGGATGTAAGAGTTACACGAGGAGAGTAAAATGAAAATTACTCACACCTAAGCACTCATCGAGTGAGTTAAAAAGTTTTCACTAAGTTAACGTTGAATTTATTGTTTTTATTAGTTTTTATATATATAATTAATTAATCTTATTGTTATTTTTGGAATAATACATAAATCTATTACTCGGTCATTTTGACAGTATCCCTTCCTTAGCTTTGTCTGCCGTGTATATTATTACAATAGGCAAATTGTGACTTGTCATATAGCATTTATAAACAACAGACCTTTTTGGGAAGCTCTTTGTTGTTTTTTTAACTTAAAGTGGAATATTTTTGTGCAGCTTCAAAACCAAGTTTTCAAAAATGAAAAGCGGACAAAATCTTTGCTCTTCTCATGATCAGGAAAGCCCATAGCCTCCTCTACCTACCAAATCCAAATGTCCTTTCTAGAAGTATTCGAAAACAAGACGAATATAACTCCTAGAACTGCAACCACTTTTTTGCCAAACATCACACTAGAAAATTCTAAGTTGATGGAGTCAGATGTCCCTATTCAAAATAAGAACTGGGATCTAATTTTAAACTTGAAGAAATCTATCAAAATGATTCCCAAGATTGAAGATGCAATGCAGTCAGTTTATTTGCATCTAAATGAATATGCTTGTACTATGATAGTGTTGTGAGTATATGGTGTGATACTTTAAATGTTTTCGTAAGGTGAATATCGGGTGATAAGGTAAGTTACACCGCGTTCTTTTTGTGGTGTGATCTGGTGTGTGACCTTGTGTGTGACCTTGTTTGGTGGTTCCACTTTCAATGTGGACCCACCCGTTGAATGACGTTCTTTTTAATCCCACAAATACCAATAGTTTTTAGTGCCTCTTGGCATATTTTTTGAGGTATAAATATGGGTTGATTTCTCCCATCTTTTTACATACTATTTTTTCTTTTACCCTTTTTATCGGTTTTATTAATTTTATTTATAACATTATATTTCAATTATTTATTCAAGATGGATGAATTTACTGTTAGGTCAAATTCACTACAACACATTTGAAACACATCATCAGCCATCTTGATAATAATAAACTTAATAAACTGTATAATAATATATATATTTTTCAATGTATATGGTAGTTTTATTAAATCATAAATAAGTAGGACAAACTTGTTTAATTACCGGCCTGTCCTATTGATAAGTATATAACTAAATAAAATACTATAAATGAATAAGGATATAAACCCTACTTAATTAAGGAAAAATCTATAAATTGGAGGAGACTGAAAATGGAAATAAAAAAAAAAAAATCGATTCAAGATGTTATAAGGGAATCCCAATATCCATATCTTGAATTATATTTGTGGTGGTATTGAGAAATGGTGGAGTGAGACAAGGCTGGTACTGCATTATCTTCTTGTTGATGCGCTAGAATTCTCTGTGATTTAACAATGTAAATCAAGAGAGCAATAAATTTATTCACTTGATAAAGTTGATAATTTGTTAATGAGATATTGTGTGCTTAAAAAACTTGGGGGTAAAGATATGGATTGTTGACATATCATTTTGGATCCTGGACATTGAAAGAAGACATGTGTAACACCAGCATGTTCTGATTCATGGGAACATAAGCGACATCTGTCCCAGAAATTGTAATATGGGGTACCTACTTGTAAATGGTAGTACCATTCCGTGAAATGGGGCATTATTGACCTTTTTGTACCTAGCCATTGGAAAAATTTCGTCCATTCCAATGTAGTGAGAGTCGTACGCTTCTTCCAATAAGGTGCAATGACTGACGGATTGTGATTGTTGGTGTGAAATCTTTGGGAGGTATGGGAAAAGGAAGATACAGACAGAGGTTTTTTGTCATGCCGGTCCTGTAACCCTGCAAATAGTTCCTGTTCTGCATTAGTTATAGCTCTGGTGAATAAATTGTTATAATCAATCATATTGGTGGGTTGAATTTGATGTGAAGTCGTAGATGGGAGCGAGGTGAAAACAATTTTATGCCAGGCTTCAAACATGGCAGCTAGGGGAGAGTAAGTTAGAAATGGGGTTGGCTTGAGTCTTGTTTGAGGTGAGCTTGTGTTCTCATCATGTGTAGGGGGAAGTGAAGAATATGGATGTTCGTTGAAGTCTCTAGAGATCTCCTGCGTTCTGAGTTGGTGTTGAAGAAAGTATGTGTAGAGCAAGTCTCTTCGAAAGAGGCTGGTGTTGGTGCGGTACGTTGTTCGAATGGAGTTGGATGGGACAGAATACCTGGGAATAATTGTGACATGGTTGTTCATAATGACTCTGGCGAACGGTAAGAGGGCTAGAGAATAGGGGATAAAGATGGGATATAATAAACTCCTAGAAACATAGGAATTTACTGGTCTTTAAATAATAAATAGATTTGAATTACTATTAAGATAAGTTGCTTTCATTAGACTTGCTACTACTACTATATTTAGTAACAGCAATCTTGAATTTAGTAACTTAACGCCTCATGTAACTGGAACAGCAATCTTAACTTCAACAAGAGAATCAGAACAAAAGGATTCAAAATATATCTTATTGAGAAGAAGAATTCCAGTACCCATATTTCAAATCGAAACTAGTTTCGAAACCAAATATAGACTCCTTGGTTGAAGGGTGCATATTTGGTTGTTATAGTAATAGTAGGAATTTTGGGTTCTTATTGTATGAATAAGTAGACCAATAAATTTATCCAAACGGAATAGTTCGAGATCAGTAAGAGATTTATTACAAATCATCTTTTCGAATATCTACTGCAAGCCAGTAATTGAAAACTGTGGGTCAAGCTAGAATTCTACAGTAGGTTCCATATCATGTTTCAAAAACTTAGATATAAGGCTCCTCTTTCCCAGTCCAACTGAGAAAAATTCAAGGTCGAATGATAACCTCGAAACTAAATATCAGAACTAACTATCACTACCAAAGTATGTCTAATTTATATTCAATGTCAGACTTTTCAATCGATCAACCACCTTCTTAGAACGAGAGATTATCTTGATCACCTATTAGGGACAGCGCTAGATCCTCAGTTTTTAATTGGGAAAATATTGATATTGGTATTGTGCCCAGCCTTTCCCGTCCAGCTGGGGGCATGCTGACAAAGTGGAAGTTATTACTATACCAGATGATAGTTTGGAGAGTTTATCTTCACCAACTAGGAAATCATTCTCCGATGATGATTCTGATCCCAGCCTTGAGCCTGCTGCAACTATGGGTTACTTAGCAAATATTGTTCCGTTGGAAGAAAAATTTTCAGAAACAATCAAGGATAAGAACATTAAGTTTGAAGAAAGTTGTATATTTTTGGGCCATGGTATGTTAAATGAAGAATTGGTTCTGTGGGACGGGAAAGGTAAGGTATTTTTTAAATTCATGGTTGCTATAGATCATGATGGTTGGTTTGAGTATCTGAAAAAAGATTTTGGTAACATGAAGAAACTTTTGGATAAAAAAATGGAATCAGAGGCTTTTCAAAAAATTGATTTGATACAGTTTCGAACTAATTCTCTTGATGTTTGGGGGCAATATAGAGAATATGAAAAGTCTTCGTCTTCTCCAAAGAGAAAAAATGATAAATTCGATTTCTACGATAACTTTTTGTGGGACATCATGCAGAAAAGGAACTAGAAATCCTCTACCAAGGGACCTACTTATATTATTACCACGGAGAAAAAGTACTATGATTGCCACGAATTCAACTTAAAGTCCCTTGTCAATAAAATGAACCTTTTTCACGATGCTCGATTTGAAATCTTGCACACTACAGCTAAGGAATCCCACTTGAATCCAACCAAAGATCTAATCGACCTTATATCAATGGCTTTGAGCTCTGAAAAGATAGATTCGACGGTGAAGACAGTAACTCCTGCTTTGTTTAATCACGTTTGTAAACAAGTTCGGATGAGTTATATCAAAACCTATATTGACAATTCTTGGAACGCTTTGCGTAGAAAAGCTTGAATCCATAAAGTCGTCTGTATCAACTGCCAACAGTTTTCTTCGGACTATCTTTTTTATGAAGACTTTTTCAAGAATTAAAGCTTTTCCATAGTATATGGAATTCTCCAAACCAAGTCTTTGCTCCTTACCCCTGTATTTGTTGTAGTGAATTTGCCCTTATACATCCGCAAAACTGCCCGTTTTCAAGTCCAGTAAATACTAAAAAAAATCAGAAACCTGAGATGCTGATATAAACACCGACGAAAACCTCTAGATATAGCCCCATCAAACACACGAAGACAAAAGATACATTTCGAGGGGCAAACTGAAATCAGGGTGAAGATGAAGAAGTAAAAAACAAGCAAAAACCGCCCGAATAAGTGTAGCTCACTTCTACTCACTGCTTCTCGATGCTGCTCACTGCTGCTCACTGCTGCCCACTGCTGCCACCCTCTTCCTGCCACCCTCTTTCTGCCATCCTCTTTTTGCCATCCTCTTCGTGCTATTTGAATTTATGCTACTTCATCAATCTCGTCCAACTCTTTACTAGGTTTGTGCATCTCCATACTAACATTCAACAGCTCCACAAATTTGTGCTAACTCGTGCAACTCATTGCTGCTCACCGCTACCCTCTTTGTGCTACTTCGTGCTAACTTTGTGCGACACCATAGCAGCATCGTACAATTCCAGTCGTGCTATGCTACATTTCACAACTCATTGCAACTCCATAGTAGTTCAACCGGACCAACCCTGTGCTAACTCGCTTGACTCAGCTGCTCGATGTCGCTCGATGCTGCGAACTGTTGCGTCGTGTTGCACTCTTTTTGCCACCCTCTTCAAACTACTTCGTGTGATTTGGTACTACTTTAAATCATTCTCTTCCAACCCCTTACCAAGTCTGTGCAACTCTCAACACTTGACAAGTTCATGCAACTCCATACAAACTCTGTGCTAATTGTTGCAACTCACTGCTGCTCACTGCTACCCTCTTCTTGGCACCATTTTCGTGTTACTTCATGATATCTATCTCATCCAACTCCTTACTATCTTTGATCAACTATACTTAACTTCATCTTACTCCATCCAAATCCATCCAGATCTATCCGACTTTGTGCTAACCCGTGCAACACCATACAAACGTTGTACAGCTCCATGCAACTTTGTGCTGATTTTGTGCTAATCCATACTGACTTTGTGCTACCTCTTACCTTTCAACTCCACGCCAGTCCGTACTAACTCCAACTCGGCTGCTCGATGCAACTCGCTGCTGCTCGATGCTGCTCAATGCTGCTCGATGCTGCTCGATGCTGCTCAATGCTGCTCAATGCTGCTAACTACCCTCTTAGTACCTCATGTTAGCTTACTCCAATCATACTTTTAACTCCATAATTTTCTTGTTCTACTCCATCCTGTCAACTCACTGCTGCTCACCGCTGCTCACTACTGGTTACTGATTTTCACTGGTTTTGCTATTATCACTGTTCTACTCTATGCAAAAGTAGTCGATCTCGCTACATCATACTGATAAATCGCTCACTCAGCATAGACTGCCCGCCTTGGCATTTTATTGCAACTTGCTAGCAAAGTCGTACACTGGCATTCTAGGTAACTACCTTCATAAACCACGTTGATACATGGTCAACAATAGTAGTTTTCCCTGGCAAACACTCGAGGTGCTTAAGCAATGTCTCAGAATGCCAATAGGGAGTTAGTCCTCGTTCTTCAACGCCTCTACTACCAAAAATGTTTCCATGCAGCATGAGCGCTACTACAGCACTACTGGGATGTATTAACAGGATCATTGAGTTATTACGTAGTGATAGAATGGTGCAAATGGCCGGGCTTTCCATAAAAGGGGAACAGATTGTATTTTTTTTTTTTTTCAATGTACCAATGATTCCTTTGACACTCTACCTATGTTTTCAATCACCATATTTATTTAATATGTACTACATGAGCAATCACTGCTGATTGGCTATGTTATTTCAATAATTATATAGGGAACCAGTTATGAGTCTAAATTGAACAATCAAAGACATCACACCTCATACTTCTTGCAGTACCTTTCAGATGTTAAAGTATACTAAATATCCCGCTGATCGGACGTAGACATGTTGATCAATTACATATAAAATTCTATATAAGCAATTTCCAAATCTCAAATACATATATAAGAACTTTCAATTACCATTTTTTGCTTTTTTTTTTTTTTCAATGTATATGGTAAATTATTCAAATCATATAAAATAGGACAAACTTGTTTAAGTGCTGGCCTGTCCTAGTGATAACTATATAACTGAATAAAATACTATAAATGAATAAGGACATAAACTTTACTTAATTAGGGAAAAACCTAAATTAGGGGAGAATAAAAATGGAAATAAATCAATTCAGGATGCGACAGGGGAATCCCAATATTCATATCTTGAATTATATTTGTGTTGATGCTTTACGTATAACATCAATTTTATTAATTTGTTTGATAATATCATATTTTAGTGCCAATCCCAGTTTTGGGGTGAATTAGTTACAACATTCAGCAGCTGAGAAACCGGCCTAGAATAAGAAGAACTCAAGTGCTAGCAAGTAGGAAACAGGACGGTAAGTCAGTAACAAGGATTCCGGGGACGTAGATTGATGTAGAGTGATGTAGAGCGATGTAGAGCGATTTACAGTGATCTACAGTGATCTACAGTGATTTCGAGTGATTTACAGTGATATACAGTGACGTAGAATGCATTTTTGTCTATTTTGTTTCTCATTTTGTCTATTTGGTCGTTTTAGTTTTTCAGCTTTCTCTATTTCGACGAGCTCATATCGTGATTCAGCAACATCAGTTCCATTTGGAAAGCTCCTATCCTGATTCAGCAACATTAGTTCCATTTGGCAAGCTCCCATCCTAATTCAGCAACATTAGTTCCATTTGGCAAGCTCCCATCCTAATTCAGCAACATTAGTTCCATTTGGCAAGCTCCCATCCTAATTCAGCAACATTAGTTCCATTTGGCAAGCTCATATGTTGAATCAGCAACATCAATTCCATTTGGCAAGTTCCTATCTTGATCCAGGCTGGCGAGTGTGGCGAATAGTTGGCGGCCAGGTTGGAATTACAAAATTCAGCTGCTGGTAATGATATAGAGTGACATAGAGTGATATAGACTAATGTAAAGTGATGTAAAGTGATGCAGAGCAATGATCAGTGAGTGATAGACAGTGATGTAGAGTTATATACAATGATATACAGTGATATACAGTGATATATACTTATGTAAAGTGATGTAGCATGTAGCATGATGAGTAGTGGTAATATCCATTTAATGGACTTTAAATGATGACCAGAAACAGCAAACAATACTCGAATACTATCATATTGAACATCTGGACCAAAAGTTTCTGATTATTCAGTACCATCTATTTTTGAACAACCTTGAGCCACCAACCTGGCCTTGAATAGAACAGGAGTTGATTGATGTGAAAGTATATGGCTTTTGATACTTTTAGTAATATTACTGTAAATAACAATTTTAAGACTTAATTATTATAAAACTTATATAGCTAAAAACCAGATTAGGATATTCAGAAGAGAAATTGGCATATAATTAGAGGTCAATTTCCTCTTAATCAAATCTGGTTTTTAGCTAAATAAGTTTTAAAATAATTAAGTCTTAAATTAAATATTTACAGTACCATTACTAAAAGTATTAAAAGCCATATACTTTCACAATTGATAGTAAATACCCAACGACATCCAATAGCACGACGACAGAATTCATTTCTTTCTCTACTGCAGCTTTCCACGACCCAGCTTCAGGTGAACTAATAGAATCTTTGAAAGAACAAGGAAGACAAACACGAACAGCACACGTTACAGCAGAAAAGGAAAAAAAAAAAAAGACCAAGATAAAGTTTCTTCGGAGGAGGCAAAGAACCTTCAGCTTCGGATGACAAAACCACGTCTGGAATCAATGACCTTTTGGACCCAAAAGGAGGCAATACAGTAGAAGAACCAGCAGATACAAAAGAAATTGGATTGGAATAGCAGGGACAGTTGACAACAGACCTATCACCAGTAGAAGACACTCGTGGTCTAATCTGGGAAATAATTGGAAGCAATGAACGTTCAACAGGAATGAGGGCCCGATCTCCAAGAATTGACAATTGAAATATATTAACAGGTTGAACATCATCCTCAGATTCACTGTCAGCTTTACCGAAAGCCTTGAGGTGATGCTCATGAACATCAGCACTAACGTCGTCAGAAACAAAACAGTTTGAACCATCAGAAGAATTAACATCACTTATATCTGTAATAACAAAAAGCTCTTCAAAAGAAAAATCAGTGTGAACATTTGGAGAACCTGATTCAGAATTAGAGAGATCACCAGGATGATTAGACAGTTCAGCCAAAGTAGTACCGCCAGCAAGGGGATTTCCAAACACAAGAGGACGAACTCTGGTAGCATCAAAAGAGTTGAAGATAGAAAATGACAATTGGGGTTCTGACGAAATCAATTCAGGAGAGGCAAGACCAGAGAATTCTGATTTTTTGAACTTCACTTTATTGGAAACAAAGATTTTTTGCTGAGAAGGTTCATAAACTCGATAAGCCTTCTGATTTGGAGAGTAATCGAACAAAGACACAAGTAGTGAAGCAGCAGCAAATCTGGATGAACGAAGTTCAGATGGGACCTATGCAAAACACAGGCAACCAAAAGGTTTGAAAATAGAAAAATCTGGTGGATGACCACTTCAACGCTCAAAAGAAATTAAAAAGTCAACGATAGATGATAGAGAACGATTGATAATAAATCAGCTGTAACAACAGCTTCAGGCCAAAATTGTTCAGGTAATTCAGTTGGCATGAGAAGAACTCTTGCTTTTTCTTGAACAGTACGATGCATCCATTCAGCCATACCATTTTGAAAAGAACTGTAAGAAACAGTCCGTTAAAGCTTATTATCATGATCCAAAAAGCAAATGGCAAAATCAGTGTTCACAAATTCACCTCCATTATCAATTCTAAATTGTTTGACTTCGTGTCCAGTACATCTGAATTGAATTTCAGCAGCAGCAATATACCATCTGGAGACAGTGGTAGGCTTCAGTATGGCAATCAATGGAATCAACTTGAAATCATTGACAATAGTGAGAAAATACTTTTTAGAATCAAGACCAAGGATAGGAAAAAGATCACAAACATCTGCATGAACAAGTTCAAAAGGTTGTTTTGAAATAGTCTTCACTGCCTTGCCATGAAGCATTTAAACACCTTTGCACCTGTTGTTTACTTTTCTTCTTCAACACCAAGCCTTGCAAGTAGATCAACATTATCAGCACTGTAGGCAGCAGAAGAAACAACAGCTTTATAGGGACACTTAATCAAGCTATCATCTAGCATATCACCAACATGAACACCATTATAGAAGACACCGGAGGATTCAAAAGTAACAGAATGGCTAATAGCGATTGAAGTTCGAATCGAACTCGACTTTTTGAGGCAATCAAGAACAAACAAAACATCATGTAAGGTAACTTTGGATGTAGTCTAAGAGGAATCTAAAGTAAGAATACTTTACCCACATCAAGGACTAACAAAGGAGAGGCACTATACCAAGCGAGTGACCAGTTCCTCCTACAGATTCAAAAAAGGGGCTTTATATTGCAAATATGCTTGTTGGCACTAAAGCAAAACCAAATATTTAGTGTCGACGTCATCAGACCGCTTGATCAGCTACACGAAAATCGGAGCAATGAGCACCTTATGCCCTGCCAATTGGGGTAGGTTGAGAAGCAGAAGTGGGAGAATTTTAAGAAGCCCAAGCAAGCAGAAAAACATTGGTGAAATCAGCTGACTTAGGAACAGAAGCTCCATAAATCGGAGCAGGAGCAGTACAAGTGGAAGTAATATGACCCGGAGCTTGTTATATGAATCAAATAACTGGATCAGATTTCTTCTCATGCTTGTTTCTATCAACAGAGCCGGCAGATTGACTAATAAGAGCAACGACATTCTTGGATTGAAACTCAGCATGGACTAAAGTGTCACGAACATTCCTAGATGAAATATCATCGATATCTTTGGCAAGAACACGCTTTGAATCCATAAAACTACGAGAGGTAGAAGCTAGTAACTATAAGGCCATTTATTTGTAATGAGTATTGATGTAAGAAAGATAATCGATGTTGAACTCTCTCAATTTGGTGTAAGCAGCACCAACAAATTTTGGCAAATTGAAAAGGGACTTGAAAGCTTGCAAAATGGATGGGAATATGACACAATCACAGGCGTTGAAAAGAGCAACAAAATGAAGTTCCATTTAACACCAGATTTGAAATCAGGTTTACATTTAGCAGAGACTAGATTAGCTGATATTATTTATCAACATGAATATGTTTCAAGAATAATTTCTGATTTTGGTAATAATTATATTTTAGGTAAAATGAATTGACCTCAAGATTCATTAATTCAAGCATGTATTCAAATTACATATTATGCATTATATGGTAAGATGGCATCATCATCAGAACCAGTTACAACAAGAAAATTCAAAGATGCAAGAACAGAACCTATTTCTGTTCAATCTGAATTGATGCTAAAATTATGTCAAGGTTTTATATCACAAGCAACTAAAAAACAAAAATTTAGTTTATTATTAGATGCAATTAAAGAACATTCAACAAAAGTTAAGAATGCTATTCATGGTAAAGGATTTGAAAGACATTTAAGTGCTTTAAGATCAGCTTTTATTCAAAAAGTTATACTGAGTGAACCATATCCAAATTTACCAACAACTCGAACAGCATCAGATGATGGTGAAATACCACCATTTATTTTTGATCCATCATTAGACTTACATTAAAAGCCTGAACTTTTAGTTGCTAATTGTGGAAATCCTGCATTAAATTTATTTGGAGTTACACCTGCTATACCATTTGGATTCGGTATTGGATATATCATAAAAGATGATTCATTGGCAATTGTTGCATCATCTCAATGGAGACAGACAAACAGATTTTTAGATACTTTAAATAGTGTCATTGATGAAATGAAAATGATTTGGAGAGAAACAGTTTTAGGTAAAAATATAACAATATCTCAAACAAATGATTTATCAAATCATTCAACAGGTGCTGTTGATGGAGGTAGAACTTCAGGTTGGAGTAGAGCTAGAGAATTAGAAAGTTATGTTAGTTCTATTCCAATGTCATTAGTGAAAACAAATCATTCAAGTACTTTACCAAATTTCAAGTTGGCAACTAGTGGTACTATTAGAGATTCAAGTGAAAGTCCAAGATCTAGTAACACTAATAATATTACTAATAAGAGACCAGATTTGAATATTGGAGTTGCTAGTAAGAGTAGTGTTAGTATTTTGGGTGGGTATGATTACTTCGATGTTGGTGAATTAGCATTAAGATCAGGATTAGTTAGTGCTCAAAGAAGTAAAAGTGTTAGCAGAACAACTAGTGGTACTAATTTAAAAGATTATGCAAACAATTTCAAAGATCTTGGCAAAAAATTGATTGTCAGTGAAGAGATCTAAACATTTATTTCTTATTTAATTATTTATTTATTTGTTTATTTATTAACTTATCTATTTATAAACTTATTTATTCACTATCATTTATTAGCTTGAAATAGTTAAGTAATTAAAGGCTGTGTAATCTGCCAATTTACAATCCCGTGTTTCTCCGCTTTTTTTTATTTTGTTTAAGTGAGTAAGCAAATTAATGTATTTAATATACACTATATATATATACACTGTATATGACAAGACTTTTTTCCTTATTAAACTATATTCATCCAGCTTTGGCTATCAATTTTTGCTCTTGATGGAAACGCTGTTCAATAAAAGCACATCTGTCAAATCGGAGGAAGTTCCACAACAACAAGTGCCTAATATACCTATATTACCATCATATAACTTAACATCAAGTAATAGAAACAATATAATAGGATCACAATCAGTTGATCAAGATCAAACTCAATCATTTCAAGCGCATTCAACCTCAACCAATTCATCTACGAACTTTACAACCCAGTACAATATGGATTCTCAACAACAGCAGCAGCTACAGCAACAGCGACAGAATCATGACTTTCCATCCCCTTCATCTTCCTCTTCATCTCCTATGCCTCATACAAGACAAATAACGAGCAATAATATGACATCCTCCAGCATCAAGAGCAATATCAACAATAACAATAATAAGAATAATAAACTTAAAAAGATAGCATGTACGGAATGCAGACAACAAAAGGCAAAATGTGATGCTCATGAACAATCACCAAATCCATGTACTAGATGTGTTAAAAGGGGTATTCATTGTAATTTGAAATCAGATTATAAGAGAACTTTCAAAAGAGCCAAGATAGCAGAAATGGAGAAAGAATATGAACAAATGAGAAAGAAATTAATAACTAATCCACAAATACAATTAATACCTCAACAGCAGGTACAACAACAAGTACAACAAGTACAACAACAAAACTCACCATCTCAACTTCCCCCAATATCATCGTTTTCTAGTCCCAATACATATCAACCTATCACAAGATACATTTCTCCAACACCACCACCTGGACCATTAACTTCATCTTCATTACCGCCTCATGCATATGCTTCTCCATCACCTATAACCCATCAACAGCAACAACCACAACAAGTTCAACAACACCCAACGACGACAGGTTATTCTCGAACAATGTCCATGCCTATGATTGGACAAACTTCAACTGGAACGAATATGATCCCACCATTGATTCAACCAACTCATCAACAACGTATACCTGTTACCCAATCAATATACCAGAATAATAACATTGAAAGAGATCCACATTCAACAATTGATTCAGTTTTGGAAACAACACCTAAAGAACAAAATGTTATGACAAATCAAGGACCATCAGTCATTAGAGCACCATTAACATCCCATTCATTTTTTGGAACCAATATTCCATCTCCAATACCTGTCTCACATACTAAACCTTTACCTAGTGAAACAATATGTTCTCCAAAAAGTTTAGGTGAAGTGACTTTAACTTCTGATGAAATTAAAGTATTATTTATTGAATTTGTTGAGAATTATCATTCAATATTACCTGTTGTTGATGTTACCAAAGGTATTGAACGTATATTTCGACTTTGTCCTGTTCTTTTTTGGACTATAATGTCAATAGCTTTACGTCGTCATAATTCATCAACTATTTCAAAAGAAAAATCACATAATATTTATCTTCAATTAACACCAATTTTAAAATCTGCTTTAGCAGAAATTACAATCTCACCAATAACTAGATATGCACCAACAGAAGTTGAAGAACCAATTTTAAATGTTTCATCTGTTTATTCTGTACAAGCTTTCTTATTATATACTTTTTGGCCACCTTTAACATCATCATTATCAGCAGATACATCATGGAATACAATTGGTATTGCTATATTTCAAGCAATTCGAATTGGTTTACATTCACCTGGTCATTCATCAGATGGTATGAAAACAACTAATGTTGATTTATTAAAAGAACAAATTAGAACGTGGATTGGATGTAATATTGTTTCTCAAACTATAGCTACTGCATTTGGATTCCCAGGTTTTGTTCAATTGGATACATCATTATTAATATCATGTAAACCTGAAAATTCATTAGAAATACCTAATTCATTAAGACAAATGGTTGAAATTCAATTATTTGAAGAACAAGTTGCTAAAACAATGAATAGTAATCCATTAGATCCATTACGTTTAGTTGATGCATCTGAAAAATTATCATTATTACATTTACTTAATAGAGAATTAGATCAATTACAAATCAAATTATGTAGTGATTTTACAAATCCAATTGATGATCTACGTAGATTATCATTATTTTCTGCAAGATTACATACATTAACTTATAATTTTTTAGATACTGAAAGAATTGCAACTTTTGAATTGAGTAGAGGTTTAGTTAAAGCTTATAATTCTGCATTAGCTGTCATTACTCATTGTAGAGATGCACAATCTAGAGATAAAAGTTTTATACGTTATTTACCAGGTGTTTATGTATTAACTATTTGGCAAGCATCATGTATAATTGCAAAACTTGTTCATTCCCCATATAATAAATTAATTGATATTGGTGCAGGTAAAGAATTATATCAATGTGCTATTTCATTAACTTTAAAAGCATCAGTTATGAAACATGATATGGCTCATAGATCATCTGGTATAATGAGAATTACATGGGCTTTATTTAAAACATTATATGAACAACAAAATACTTCATCATCATCAATGCAAAATGTTACAGTTAGATCAAGAATGTGTGCTAGTGTTTTCTTTGATTGTTTATGGATCCTAAGAGAAAAAAGTGGTATGATTAAATTAGCACCAAGACCTAAAAATCTGGTTTCAATTGATGAAAATGCAGTTGCTGAAAGTGGTGATGAATCAGCATCTTCATCATCTGAAGAATATGAAGATAGAAGTAATTCAAATAGTGATTCTGATGATCATGATCATGAAATACCTCTTGATAGTAGTTTGAAAGGTACACCTAATTCATCAACTTCTTCACAATCAGCACATAAGAAAAAATTCAGAAGTTTATCAAATACTTTACATCCTGAATCATCAGCTAGAAAAATCATTAATACTATCCCATTAGATCCTCAACCGATATCTTTAGGTGAAAATAATAATCAAGAAAATAGTGTTAGTAGCAATAGTAGTGCTAAAACATCTCCATTTGTTAACCAACATTTATCATATAAATCATCACCGGATCAAAAGAAGTCAACACAAGTACAACCACAACAACCACAACAACAGCTGCAGACACCACCTACAAGGCTTATGACGCATCGTAGAAGATTATCAACAAGTTCAACAGCAAACCAAGGAAATAATAATACAAATAACGCAAATAATGCAAATAATGCAAAGAGGGAGTCTCCTATATATCCATTAGACTCATGGGACCTAGTCAATGATATTGACTCTGATTTACTGTTCAAAGATATTGATTCTGTAATGAATGATTTTGGATTCCACGCAGACTAACTAACTAACTAACTATATGTATATGTGTATGTATATCACTATCAATGTATCACTATTTATCTCGCTCATTAATAACAAGCTTATCTTTCTTTTCCTCTCCGTTGATAACAAGCTTCTCTTTCCTTACCATTACCATTACCATACCTAGTAGTAAGGATAGGAATAACATAAAAGTAGGGTAAAGTACAAAAGATGACATAATCAGTTACATAATCATGACATAAGTGATGACATCATCAAGAAAGTTTTTTTGCGTCGTTGAAAAAAAGAACAAAAAAAAAAACAGGAAAGAAGGAAATTGACTAAATTGACAAATCAAAGTAGTAGTGGAGAAACAAAGATAAAAGGTTAAATCTAATAACCAGATAGATCAAACTTGTATACTATAGTAATATCAATATGCCAATCGAATTACAAGACGCCGTGCCTGATATTATCATTGGTGGTAATGAAGAACCAGTTGAAGAAGAATATGAAGAATTATATGAACATGAACGTGAACAAATTGAAGCTGAAGAATCAGATGATGAATTAGATTCTAAAAAGACTAAAAAAGTTAGTTTTGCAACATTAGATGATGATTTAGATGTTGAAGCTGAAGCTGAAAGATTAAAGCGTGAATTTGAAGAAGGTGGAGGATTACCTGAACAACCTGAAAATCCAGATTTTACAACAATGACACCATTATCACCTGATATCATTAATAGACAAGCAACTATAAATATTGGTACTATTGGTCATGTTGCTCATGGTAAATCTACAGTTGTTAGAGCCATTTCTGGTGTTCAAACAGTTAGATTCAAGAATGAATTAGAAAGAAATATTACTATTAAATTAGGTTATGCTAATGCTAAAATTTATAAGTGTGATAATGAAGAATGTCCAGAACCTGATTGTTACCGTTCTTTCAAATCAGATAAAGAAATTAGACCAAAATGTGAACGTGAAGGTTGTGAAGGTAGATATAAATTGATTAGACATGTTTCATTTGTTGATTGTCCAGGTCACGATATTTTAATGAGTACTATGTTATCAGGTGCTGCAGTTATGGATGCTGCTTTACTTTTGATTGCAGGTAATGAACCATGTCCACAACCTCAAACTTCAGAGCATTTAGCTGCTATTGAAATTATGAAATTGAAACATGTTATTATCTTACAAAATAAAGTTGATTTAATGAAAGAAGAAGCTGCTTTAGAACATCAGAAATCAATTTTAAAATTTATTAAAGGTACTATAGCTGATGGTGCACCAGTTATTCCAATTTCTGCTCAGTTGAAATATAATATTGATGCAGTTAATATGTGTATGGTTAACTCTATTCCTGTTCCATTAAGAGATTTCTCAGCTCAACCTCAATTGATAGTTATTAGATCTTTTGATGTGAATAAACCAGGTTCTGAAATTCAAGATTTGAAAGGTGGTGTTGCTGGTGGTTCTATTTTAACAGGTGTTTTCAAAATTGGTGATGAAATTGAAATTAGACCAGGTATTGTTACTAAAGATGATAATGGTAAAATTCAATGTAAGCCAATTTTCTCATCAATTGTTTCATTATATGCTGAAAACAATGATTTGAAATTTGCTGTTCCTGGTGGTTTGATTGGTGTTGGTACTAATATTGATCCAACGTTGTGTAGAGCTGATAGATTAGTTGGTCAAGTTGTTGGATCTAAAGGTTATTTACCTTCTGTTTTCACTGATATTGAAATCAATTATTTCTTATTAAGAAGATTATTAGGTGTTAAGACTGATGGTCAAAGACAAGCTAAGGTTAGAAAGTTGGAAGTTGATGATATCTTGATGGTTAATATTGGTTCTACTGCTACTGGTGCTAGAGTTGTTGCTGTTAGAGCTGATATGGCTAGATTAACTTTGACTTCTCCTGCATGTACTGAAATTGATGAAAAGATTGCTTTATCAAGACGTATTGATAAGCACTTTAGATTGATTGGTTGGGCTACAATTAAGAAAGGTACAACCATTGATCCAATTAATTGAAAATGAAAATATCTATAGTTTTTTGTTTTTCTTTTCTAAGTTGCATGCATAGTTAGTTTGTTTTAAATAGGTGTTTGAAAAAACCACCTGTTTACTTTTTTTCTTTCATTATTGGATCTCCTCTCCTCTCCTCTCCTTTCTCTTTCCCCCCAATCTCTGTCTTAATTTTGTTGTTTTATAGGTTTATGAAGTTTTATATTATATAAATGAAAGTAAAAAAAATAAAAACACAGTAAAAGAAAGATATATTATAAGTATCAGCTCTTTTTAGGTAGCCTTGCAACAGATACCTCTTTAAACATTGCAGAATTCAAAAACTTGGGAAGTGAATCTTTCTCCATTGATTGAAACAAATGATTTTTAACTTCTTCAAATAACGTTTGAATTTCAATTAAGATGTTAATCATGGGAGCAATTGTGTAATCTGTAGGTGATAAAGATGAACCTTGATCATCTTGAATCAGTTTGAACTTTGTCAAGTCAAGAGTTGGTTTTGCAGATGGTCCAGAAGTTGTAAACTCATTAGTTGAAACTGGTATGTCAAACGAAACATCATTGTTATCAGTGGTGGTGGCATTGTTATCAGTGTCTGAGAATTCAGGATATCTCAGATCACCATCAAATTGCAAAGTAGATGCTGAACTAGTCATAATCTTATTAATCTCGAGTTTCAATTGAGAATTAATATTGACTTCATATGGAGCTCCTTGAGTTAGATATGAAGTATAAATACTATATGCCCTAGACATACAGTCGTTATAAAGTTTGAAGACAGCAACTCTAATTGTCAATTTTCTTTTTTGTTTGATTGAATTCACTAATTCATTCGTCAACTTCTCCTTTTCTTTCAATTTCAGTAGGTTTTTCAATGTATTCACCTTTTTTTCCCATGTTTGTATCTCATCAAACACATCCAAATTCTCAGTAGCTAGTTCTTCTTCCAGATGACGTTTGAAAAGATATTTGGCACCAGGATCATTCAAAACTTCTTTCAATGCCAAATTTGAATCACCCTTGGATAATTCATGAACACTAGTCATAGCATTCTTACCAATTGAATCATAATCACTGTAATCATCATCATCATCATCTGCAGCAGCACCACTACTGCCACTACCAACACCACCACCAGTACTACTCATGAACGTACGTTCATTCCATCTCACTAATTCAAATCCATCAGCAGTTAAAGTATACAAAGCATCTCTAGAATTTTGAAATTTCATTTTTGTGGTAGGTTCCAAATCACTAGGGTTAATCATATAAATCAGCCCTGCTCTCAAAATTAAAGTAGCAATAGCAATCCCTTCTTCTTGATGCATTACATCGGTACAATCCATCAACCATTGAACAACAGCTTTACCTGAAAAACAATGATTGATTAACAATTTAGACCCATCTGGTTTTTTAATAATTTTATTTTTAAACAATCTAACACCTGTATCTGAAGTATAATATTGAACATGAGAGTCTGAATCTGGATTTGTAAAATATTTATGATGGAATGGTGATATTTCATCTTTGATATTGATAATTGATTCAACTGGTGATTCTGCTTGAATCATCATTGAACTTTTCCTCTTCTCATTTAAGTATGCTAAGAAGTCCATTTGACTATTGTTTGAATCTGAATTGAAACCGAATGGGAAACTAAATTGATTATTTGTATTTGCTTGTTGTAATTTTGGTAGTTGATCAGGTTGATTTTTAGAAGACCAAAAATTCATTTTGGGACCCATTAAATGCATGAATAATAGTTTAATCCAATATTCACTACAAATGATCGAATCTGTTCTACTACTTCTTTCAAAACATATCAATTCCATTGAGTTCAAATTCGACTTCAATATTGGTGGTAATTGGCTATTAGGTATTGGGTTCAATCTTTTGACAAAAGAATGCAATATTGCAACACCTTTTGGAGTTGGTTGTAATAATAACCCCCTTTTTATCATATCTCTTGTCTTATCTTCAGGTGCATGAAGTAATTTTGACTTTAAAAATGTTTGTAATAACGCAGTTGCTAATTTCTCTTTAATCTCATAAGAGATATTAGTTGATGTTGTTGGTAGTTGTAAATTCATCTTGAGACATCTCATTGTTTCAACAGCTTTTTCAACGGTGAAAGAGAACGTGTATCTTTTACTACCCTTGAAAATGAGAAATTTAGAGGATGATGCATCCTTATCTTGATTTTCCTCTAACTGTAAGCAATAAAGTAAAGTTGAATAGATTTCTTTCAAATCTTTGACACATATATCACCGTTTGGTGTCTTGGTAAAAGATTTGTTAACAACTTCATGTAACTTTCTAACGTGTTTGGAGCTTTGAGATGTCTCATTAGTCGAAGTGTTTGAAGATGAAGGAATACACAGAGGCATTGAGCCAGAAGTGGTTGTTGATGCTTTATCTGATAGTTTGGCTTTGGCAGGTCTGGGACAAGAAGTATTATCTTGAGATTGTAAGTGGGTGTTTTTCATTATCAGCATATCTGACAAGCTTGAAAGGTAGCTACAACTGATAAGTTTTAAAGTTGAACCAAAAATATTTTTCAAGTCTAAATCAAACAAAAGCCAAGAGGAATCTAGCTAAGCATTTATTGCAGATTGTGTGATATTTAAAGGCAAAGTATCTCTGAATAGCAGTGATTCAGTATAACGTTTCAAACACAATGCCCCTATTCATTCCCCCAGAATGCACCGATAAAAGGTAACAGCCTGCTGTAGATCATGCAGGGTTTCTCAACCTGAAACATTAAAGTGTCAAAAGAAAGATTTCGCTGATCCTCAACCCGATAAAGTGGAAGCATTCATACAAAATAAGTTGTTTCAAATCTGAAACATGAAACAATTTTAGGGCATCAAATGGATCCTCAAAGCCGCACTCTCTCACTTTATTCGCTGCCTGTTTTTCGGCTTTTCACTGATTTGTACGGTAGCAAGACTGACGATGATGATGATGATCCTGCTGTAGCTAATGCCACAGTTGATGATTAAGAAGTGTGTTGCTGATCTAGAAGGGGAAAGACATCTATTGTGATCTAATGACACACACAAGATTAACCGGTCAATCCGGGATATATTCCGGGTGATGCAATTACGAGATTGATTGTTTGAAAAAGTTGAACTAAATGGTATTCGTTTCCCACCGGATAATAATACATACAAATATATATATATATATATATGTATAGTACACTCAATTCAAAGATGCAGAGCCATCGAGTTCGGCTTTACACCTAAAGTTTGTAGTACTGTCTTAAACGTTTTTAGTTTTTCTTTCTTTTGGGAAACCTCTCTTCAACACCTAACTATTTACACTGACAACATCATTAACAACAACCAAACAAGAAAAAAAAAGAATTACATAATTCATCACTTTGATAGTAGTAACTTGAATATTAGTTACTAATATTTTTTTTTGTTTTAGCTCATTTTTCTTAGTTGTTCCAAATTAACCATATGTTTAGCCATCATTCTAGCTTTTAACTCAGCCATACTATTAGCTTTACCAAATTCTTCTGTTGAAGCTTCAAGTAAGTTTGAATCGGATCTAATGATTGAACCAATAGACATGAACAAACCAAAAGTACCTGCTGAACCAGCAATATATTGACCTAAAGTATTCATAACTCCATTTGGTGCACCATTCTTTATGATTGCCAAACCACCAAACATTAAACCTGTAACAACACCAACTGTAGTCTATATTAAAAGGTGAAGCCATTTGATTAGCTCACATGATGTTAGTAATCTTATTCCTGAATTGTGACTATTGCGGTGGAAAACGTAAAACTTCTACAACTGACAGAGAAGCAAGAGAACTATATTGTTGTACGAATAGTCATAAAGTGCACTTCATAATCCTCAGTGTTGTCACTGTAGTTGTAGTTGAGTGCATCAATGCATTATATACATGGATGTGAATGATTTGACTGGAAAATAAAAACTTACACCCATCATTAAACCCATCTTGAACTTTTGGAAGTTGGTTTGTTGTTGTTGTTGAGGAAATTGCTGAACAGGAGGCATTATTGTATTTTCTTAAACTATATTATGATTCTGTAATATCAGACTACTACTCGATGATCTTATATGATTACAATAGTTGTACAACTAATTTACAGTGTGTGATTATAAGAGTGTGACTGGAAAGTCGCAAATTTGCAGTTTCGACAAGTTGAGTTGCACACGAGTTTGATTATGTAATTTGTTAACACTTTTGAAGGATATTTATACACATCATGATTCATACACTAAATTCTATTCTTTTCACGTCTATTTTTATTTGAATGAAACATTATAAAGAAATTTACAAAAAAAAGAAAGAAAAAAAGGTCATAAAATGAACAGCTGTAGAGCTTCGTATTCAAATGTAACTAGATGATGAACAAATGAAGTTCTCGTAGCATGAGTGAACGTCATCATCCTCATCATTAGTTAAACAAGATGTTACCGTTCCCAGTACCATATGGGTATTGCTGCTGCTGTTGTTGTTGTTGCTGCTGCTGTTGCTGTTGTTGTTGTTGCGGTATTTGTCCAAGACCCTGATAGGTATACTGCTGTGGGTATTGCTGCTGATATCCAAACATTTGTTGCTGTTGTTGTTGTTGTTGTTGCGGTTGTTGCTGTTGCTGTTGCTGTTGATGATAACCTCCATCAGAATAATTACTTGGCATGGCTCCACCAGTAACAGTATTATTCAACGGCATTGTAGATCCAGTATACGAAGGTGTTAAGATATCAGGTGAGATGTAATGCTGTCTTTGAGAATTCGTAAGCAATGGTTTAGGAGGCAACGAAGGAGACACAGGCCTGGAATGATTTTGTATAGTATTTCCTCCAGTGTGCACGTTCTCCAATGCTGGAGGTGAAGAATTCTTTCTTGATCTTGGAGGAGGAGGTGCAGGTGGTCTCAAGAAAGATGGTGAAGTTCCAGCTCTGGAACGAGAAGGCGGAGGAGGCGGCGGTGGAAGTGACTTCGTTATTCCGTTTGAATTTTGAGGTTGTTGTAATGATATAGCTGGTGTATCATTCAATGCTGCCTGTAAAAATTGATTGGCATTGTCGACAGATGACGTATCTTGACGTGATAAAGGAGATGAAACACGAGGATTGTGTAGAAACGGAATTGGTGAAGAAGAAGCTCTTTCTCTACCTAACATAGCTAAACCATTTGGAGGTGCTAGGAAATTAGGTGATTGTTGAACTAAAGAAGGCGGCGATTGTTGTGATTGTAACGATTGTAAAGAATTTGAAGCTGGTTGACTGAAATAATGGTTTTCTCTCATTGATTTAGAAACACTTCCAGTTAAATTTGGAGCCAAAGGTTGCACTGTAGGTGGTTGTTGCTCATTACCTGTCATCATCGGAGAAAGCACTCCTGGCGACAATTGCATGTCCATGTTATTATTATTAAACATCATACCAGGGACATTCGCTGGTGTACCATGCAAAGAAACACTATCTATAGTGACATTTTGAAAATGATTCATTGATTCTTGCATATCTTTCAACTCTTCCTCTTCATTTTCATCAGTTCTACTCGTTATGAAACTATTGCTGTTGCTATTTCCTGTGTTTTGTGATTTGGTCCTACTAAGTAGTTGGTCCATGGGTAACGATAAATCCAATGCTGAAGAGCCATTATTAGTGATAAGATTGTCCGTTGATGATGCTGAAGAGGTTGGTTCGATTGGAGATGGCTCTATGGTAACTTCATCAGAAAACTTCACTTTTTTACCTGATCTTGATTTCTTTTTGGGTGATTCGGATGGCCGTTCACCAGTCAGAAGAAATTGTGTGAATGAATCTAAATCCAGTGGATGTTGAGGCTTTCCGTTTGAATTTTCATTGATCGATGCTTCTTCAGACGTAGCATTACTATCAACATCATCCTTCAATCTTTTTCTAGACATGATGGAAACGGGTTTAGGAATAGCTGCTTGTACTCTGATAAGTGTCTTTGTTAGCGATTTTCCCTCGATAGCATGTGCTAGTAACCTTAGTAGTGCAAAGAATTGACCAATGTTCAAGTTGAATGCTCTTTTGAAAATATCCTTGATTCTTTCTCTAATTGCATCAGAGATCTTGAAATTACAAAGGAATCTGAAAACATCTTCTAATGTAATCGTCTTTTCTCCATTCTTTCTGGCTAGAATATTATTATACCATCTCAGATAAGTCTTTGCTTCCTGCTTTGATAAATCATTGATAGTCAACGAGAGAGAAACGTTTGACTCTTCAGGATTTATCAAGGTATCTGTACTACTTGCTCTGGTGGGTAGATCAACAGGATTCCCATATGACGATGAAAGAAGAGAGCTACCAGTAGTGTGGTTAGCTTTCTGCTCCTGCTGATAACGGATTGAGATATTATCATCACTTTGAGACATGCGTTCTGGATTGGATATCTTCAATTTATCAAATATATTATTGAATTGATCTTGCTGAGACGTCGTTTGTGTTATTTGTGATGTATGTTGTGATTCTAAAGGTTCTTGTGGATTTTGGCTGGCAATGTCGAATCTAACTGCGGGTATATGATAGGGAACGCCGCTTGCATTCAAACTGCTAGTAGCCGTTGTACTGTGGGAGTTGTTATTGGTTCCATTATTGGAGTTATCGATACCCGGTATCGATAACCAGTCAAATCCGGCTGCAGACATTATGAGATGTCTTTGTTATATGTAAGTGCAAATACAGAATTGAACAACTCCAATCAGTTGTGTCTGGTGTTGTGTTCTTTGTGTTTATTTTTTTCTGCTTTAGTGAAGCAACACAACAGCGAATGTAGTAGCTATGCTTAATTGATGCCGACCGACAAGTCTATAAGACAATGGTATCTATGTATAAGTATATGAGTGGAGGTATACGGATACGAGTGATGTAGGGGAGGTGAGGCTCTCTCTCTCGTTCGTGTAGTTTTTTCTTTCTTTCGGAGTGGCAAAGCTGCGTTGGAGAACAGGCCAGGACAAATTGCAATAACGTTGGATAAAAGAAGAATTGATTTAACTGAAATACCAGTATACCAAAGTCGAATCTAACAATAGTCCTTATCCAACATGATCAAACCTGGCATCCCCCAGCTGGCAAACAAAACGATCTCGCAATATTGGACAGCTCAGATTTTTGAGTGGCTGCTGACTCAGCTGGCATGTCAGCAGCTGTATCATGTATTTATCTGTTAAACAGGCTTTCATAGTACCGATAACCGATTGTTTAGTATCACTAACCAGTGTACAATGCCGCCAATTAAGAAGAGTGGTGTGGTATCTACCAAATCAGCATTTGGAGGGTCCGATTCAGAGTCTGATTCAGACTCCGAGGCCAAACAGCCTTACAACAAGCGCAAATTTCAACAGACTGAGATTGAAAGTCAACTAGAGCAAGATCAATACGATGAAGTTTACGACTCTATCAAAGAAGCAGAACGGGCCGTACGCTTAAATAATAGCAATGGTAATCAAGGCTCCAAATACATGGCTGGTTTACTAGAGGGAAAGAAACGCAGAGAGCTTGATCGACTTAAGCAAGCTAAAGAACGAACGGAGAAAGAGAGAAGCATGGAAAGTGATGAGCTGAAAAATAAGGAAGTGTTTGTGACTGCATCATATCAAAAGTTTCAGTCTGAGCTTGATGCAAAGATTGATCAATTAGAGAAAAAGGAAGATACTTCAGGATCTGGAAATTTCCATTTGAATCTATTGAACAGTGCATCGGATAGAAGACAGGCTACCTTACGAGCTGCTACAACTGCTATAACTGCCACAACGACCGAGACGATAGATGACACTGATAGCGTATTGGAGCAACCAGAAAGCAGTTTACAAGGAGGTTTGAATATTGTAAAGAAGAAGCCAATAATAGCCAAAGATAGTCGAATCCAAGTTCAGTCTGCATCTGATGAACAAAGATTAGAATCTAGTACGACCCTCGAAGATGAGAAGATAAAGCAGAGCGAGTTTACAAAACGGTTACGAGATCTAATAACTTCCAAGGTAACAGAAGAAGACTTGAACGCTTACAAAAAGAGGTATTTTGATAGACTGGCCAATTCCAAAAAACATACGAGAGCTTAGTAAATGAATATTGTTCAATCGCTAAATACATGAAAATTTGTAAATAAAATAATAATAATATATATATAATGAAACAAAAAAGTACTTTATATACAGGTGGTAGGTAATTTCAATAAAGCAGCATATATATGCCTATTAATAATGACGATCCAAAGTAACAGTAGACCCCTTCTTTGCCCCTTGCTTGCTGTTATGTCCATCTTCAGTAAATATTATATCTGCAACACTAACAGGATTCTCCAGTGCTCCGAAAATATTGAAGTCGGATGGTATGATGTCATGTTTCAAAGTTTCAACATCCTCATGTTGTAACTTTGAGATTTCATCTGATCTAGGCTGATTTTTCTTCTTGGTAACTTTGGTAGTCGTGGCTGGCTTTGGCTTCACAATATTTGCAGTTTTCTTTGATTGTTTGGCATTGGATGCAGTTTCAAAACCAACTTTTTCTGATTCCAACTCAACTCCTCTGAGAACTTCCTTCAATACATCAAAGTTGACGACATCTCCGAAAGTTCCATTGGAAATAATATTCTCATTGAAATTCTCTTTATTCTCCCTAATAAATTTAGAGTTTTTGAGGTGTTGAACACCATCCAAATACTTTTTCTTAATAGAGCGGAATTCCTTTGGAGATCCAGCTATCTGAAGTTGAATTAAAAGATTCTTTGTTGTTGTATCAAGAGATTTATCTAACAATTCAGATGGTTTCATAGACTTTGGGTAATTAATTTCACCCAAGTCCAAATCATTGACTGTTTTCAAAAACTCTTGAATTTCCTCTTTTTCAAGCAATCTGTAAATATCTATAGATTCACCATGAGGAATGGATTCAAGATGAGAAGGAGTAATACAATCTAAATCAACTTCTTTTCTCAACACTTTATCTATATCAACAGCAGAGAAGAAAGCACATGATTGTGGAACTTCATCAATTCCCAATTGATGACAAAACATAGCTCTAGTCCATAAATTAGCAACTTGTAACATCATTGCACATTTATATTTATCCTTTTCATCAACCATATATCTGATTTCATCATGAACAGTAATAGACAGTCTAGCTTTGACATTGTAGGTTTCACATAAGTATTCCATAGATATTATCAATAGATGTAAGTAATCAACACCGGATGATTGAATTGCCCAATTAATTCTAGATGGGAGGAATGAATTGGATTTCAAACTTTTTCTTTGTAATGCAGAAGTAATACCAGCTCCTAAAACTGGAGTCTTTGGTTGTTCTTGCTCAGCAATCTGTTCCAATCTATTGAAAACAATTGATTCTGAACCACCGTACCATTGTCTTTTACCATTCAATATATCACTGTTACCTTTAGTTGCAGAATACAAATTCTTTGATGTCTTGATAGCTTCCGATTCTAATAGATTAGGGTTGAATTTTCTAAGTAAAGTGGTGGCAAATTTAACTCCAGCTCCATAGATACGACCATAATTGAAGATTTTTGCTTCATTTCTGGATATTCCAAGAATTTTAGCAGTTTTGGAATGTAAATCAGTTCCCTCATTCTTCGTACCTTCCAATGTCATCCATCCAATTGCTGTTCCTCCATGCATTTTGAAAACTGAGTCGCCAACTAATGAAGCAATCCATAATTCTTCACTGTCAACATCAGCACCAACAAAGCAATATCCAGGTGGTGCTTTCACCATAGCTTTCAATTCAGAACCCAAACGAGATGACTTGGCATTGGAAGCGGTAAGCCATGTACTTTCAACTGCTCTTCTTGTAATGGTACCCATTGGAATGATTTGAGGGATGATCATTCCAATATCAGACTTAGTATCAAAGTCCATATGTTTATTCAAATCATTATAAATCACAAATTGTCCTCTGATTCTTTCTCTTGAACTGGTCCAATAACTATTAGCAACTGCTAATTGTAAAGCAGTCTTAGTCATCTCATATTCTGACGATAAGATACCTTTTTCAAAATGTCTCAAGAAAGGTTTGGACATTAAGTTTGTAGTTCTTGATGTAGGTCCATCTTCATGTGGAACCTTGAACAAAGCTTTTGTTTTCAAAATCTCATATAAATCATCATCAATCTCATCTTCGATGGATTCGTTTTTGATCATATCATAATTTTTGGATTTGAATTCTTCAACTTGTTCAAACTCAACTAGAAAACACCAACCTTTAGAATCAATCCAGAAAATCGGTTTGTTTTCCCAAGATAACTTTAATAATAAAGGAGAAACTCTAGTTTTCATAGTTAAGGTCAATTTATCTTTAACAATAAGTTTTTTATACCATTCAGGGTATCCAGGAAGTTTTTGTCTCTTTACAGGGACACCTTTCTTGGTCAATTTTTGAGGAGTAATGGTCCAATCCAACTGTGATAACCAAGGATCATTGATCCAAGGTTGAGAAGGATCATCTTTCATTTCTAGTACACGTTCACACACTTCATGTAAACGTCTTTCAATCTCTTGTACACTTTCTTGATACATTCTTTCAGTGTTGGTGATGTAGTGCTCCCATTCTTTATCAGTCGGGATAAAACTTTGATTGATATGTCTTAATGCTGCCAAACTTACTGGATGTGGTATTATTTCCCTAAATTGAGGAAAAATCTTTTGGAAAACTTTGAAAGTTGCTAAAACATCATTGGCACAGTAACTCATCAAATTTTGAAAATCATCAATGATTGTTTGTGGGTCTTCTGTAGAAAATGCATCTCTTGCAGCCTTATCCATCTTGATACCACAATGCAATTCAGCAACATGTTTTAAACTATTGAGACTACTATTTTTCATCCAAGGATCATCAGCCAAACTTGAGTCCGTTTCATTTTCAGTATCAAGCATAGGATTATCAATCAATTCTTTCAAACCCATGGTTTCAATACCACTTCTGATCTTCGATAGACTTGGTTGACCATTTTCTTGATCTTCTTCCACTTTCTTTTTGTATTTAAGCCATGTTCCTCGTTGTCTTGAGCACATACCACTAACAGCAACATGTAATGACATTGTATCTAAAAAGAAAGCTTTAGATTGAGTCAATTTATACTCTTCCAAAACCCTTGCTCTGTCATATGAGACATTGTGTCCTATGATAAGCTTAGATGACTCTTGGGTATCCATTGGTATCAAATGACCATCCAACGTATCGCTCTCACCAGTTAAGTATGGTGAAACCCAACCATACCAGGCTTTACTCGACATTGCAGTGGCAATTGCAGGGTAGCGACTAACTTTATAAATTACTTCAACATCAAAAGTGAGCCCTTCTTCCAATGGGAAATCAACTTTTTGAGGTTTCTTACCAGGAGCATATCTTGTCCAACCGGACTTAAATTGCCATTTTGCGGGTAGTGGAACCGTTGAGTTACCCAGATTTAGCAGCTGATTCACAATATCCTGATGATTTCGCAAACTATGTTGACCAAGAGCGTGGAAATGTTGATTTAGATCATTCCCTTGTAATTTGGGAATCTGAAAATTAATGGGAGGGTTTAAAGAGCAAGGTTTGCCTAGTAGCTCATTTCTTTCAAGATGCTGATGTGATAATTTGACCAATTGTGCATTAGATCTCGTGATTTTTTCGGCATTCTTAAGATACGTAGAAGGGAAAAGTTGTGATTGTAAGCCTAATGATAGATGTTGAATACCAACAGGATTTATCCGTGGTTTTTCAGTAGCATAAAAACGAACTCGAACTCTGACTCGAACTCGAACTGGAGCCCGTACTCCAGCTGTGCTTATCATTTATGAATGGTAACAAGTAAGAAACAAACTTCTGGGGTCGTAGACTGATACGGACTAACTATATGTTCAGAATAAAGAAGGATACTTGAATATAGCAACTGTTATAAATAATATATATATATATTGCAAGCAAAGACATGGTATATATCTATATTAGAAGTGTGCGTCGCCGACGCAACTACATATCTCACGCGCACACTGTACAGTGGCATTGAATGTGAAGTCTTAGATTGATGAAAGTGAAAGAGTTTGTGATGACGTAATCAGTGAGCTCAGCAGCGTGCTGCATCCAAAGTGGCTGCCAGACACACACACAGGCCAACGATTTCAATATAGATAATACCTTACTATTTAACTCTTGCCATTGTCATTACTAGTTCAACTATCATTGCTAGATATCTATATATAAATATACATTGACATGTCATCTGCACGTGCACTAACCGAAGACCAAGTAAGTAAAGTTATCATTCATAAAACTAATATGGCATTTTACAAACACTGTATACTAACTAGACCTGACTCTAAATACTTCAAATCAAACTCTACCATTGATCTTTTTTGAGGATTGATCGGTAGTCTTTGTAACAATGAGGTATGTATGATTCAAAAAAACTATTTATAACAGGTTCAAGGCGAACTATTGAAGATGGAAGCTTTCATTACGAAAGAAGCTGAAGAAAAAGCAAAAGAAATTCAATTGAAAGCTGATGAAGAATACGAAATTGAAAAAGCATCCGTTGTTCGTTCTGAAATTAACTCAATTGATTCATTATATGAAGCGAAGTTCAAGAAAGCTTCATTAGCTCAACAAATTACCAAGTCTACAATTGCAAACAAAACAAGATTAAAGATTTTAGCTACAAAAGAACAAACTTTAGGTGATATTTTCGCTGAAACTAATGAAGAATTAAAGAAGATTTCAGCTAATAAATCCAAGTATAAAGTGATCTTAACTGGTTTAATCGAAGAAGGTTTACTTGCATTGATGGAAAAATCTGTTACTGTTAAAGTTAGAGAAACTGATGTTAAAATTGCAAAAGAATGTGCAATTGAAGCTGCTAAAAACTTTGAAGAAAAGGCTAAATTCCCTGTTGAAATTACAGTTTCTGATTCCGATTTCTTAAGCAAAGATTCTGCTGGTGGTTGTATCATTGTTAACGGTACTGGTAAAATTGATGTTAACAACACTTTAGAAGAAAGATTAACTTTATTATCTGAAACTGCTTTACCTGCCGTTAGATTGGAATTGTTTGGTCCTTCAGCTACTAGAAAATTCTTTGATTAAACTCAGGTATAGTGGTTGTGTAATTCTATATGCGTTGTTGTTTTTTTTTTATTCCATTTTTTCCCTCTCTTTTTTTTGTTAACTGATCAATTGATCAGATCTTTTAGTTCGTTTCTACTATTTAGTTTTTGGTTGATTCATTCCATCTCCCCCTCCCATTTACTTTCTATCTTGAAAGTACAATAGATAACTATTTTATGTTATTGTTTATTATTCAACAGTCTATTCTTCCTCATTCTTAATTGCTCCTTTCATGTGATAGTAGTAATTTACTGGTGCAAAGGTGTGTAAGGATGTTCTTTGTCCCACCAACTTTTCAGGCTTGTACTTTATTGTTAATGGCTTTATATATTCAATTAAAAGTAAGGGGATACAGATAAGATAATCAACAATCAACATTTAGATTGAGCGGTAGTCTAATAGTTGGGTTGTTGCTGTTGTTTTCTGTTTTTTTTCCGGATTTGACAATAACAACGTTGAAAAATTAAGATTATCACTTTGAAAATTACTAACTTGCTATCTCAATACATGACTATAATATAATCAATAATGAAGCGAATTATAAATCAATCAATACTGGGCCAGCTCAGGAGACAGTCTATTTTACCTTTACTACGGCATGGTATGATTGTTAAAGCACCCACGCCGTTTTTAAACACAACTCACTTCTCAACATCCAGATCATCACCAGTACCTTTAACATCATCATCAACATTGACTTCAACCGTACCTGACGTTTCCAAAGTTGTTCAATCTGGAGCAACGGTAGATCACACAGATATATCATGTACTATATTTGATGCTAATGGTAATATAACAGCAGTTTCAAAACGGTTCCCTAAATCTAAATTTTTACATGAAAATGGATTATTTCCTCGTGATTTACGTAAGATCGATGCATCTAATGTTGATGTTGCACCAATTATTGCTGTTCGTTCAAATTGTATATTAGTCAACATGTTATACATCAAAGCATTAGTGAAAAAGGATTCTGTGCTGATTTTTGACTCTACGAATCCAATTGCTAGTTCCAAATTAGGATTATTCATGTATGATCTTGAATCGAAATTGAAAACTAAAATTATACATGGTACTTCGAATCTTAACCAAGCTTATGAATTTAGAGCTTTGGAAAGTATCTTGATTAATGTCATGGCAGTGTTGGAAACTGATATAAAACAACAATCCAAAATATGTGGTTCTATTTTAACTTATTTAGATAATGAGATAGATCGTGAAAAATTACGTGATTTATTAGTGAATGCTAAGAAATTAACAACTTTTTATCAAAAGTCATTATTGATTAAAAATGTTTTAGATGAATTGTTAGATAATGATGATGATTTGGAGAATATGTATTTAACGGAAAATAGTGCTTTAAGAGCACGATTATCTGAAAAGGAAGCATCTGGAGATTTAATCAATACTGCTGAAAATGCAGAGCTTCATACAATATCATCAACTTCCAATACAAATGTTAAAACCACAACACCAAAGAATAAAAAAACTCATATCACCATTTTCGATAATACTGAATTAGATACAGGTGAAATTGAAATGTTGTTAGAAGCATATTATAAACAATGTGATGAAATTGTTCAACAAGCAGAAACATTAATGAATGATATTAAATCAACTGAAGAGATTGTTAATATTATTTTAGATGCAAATAGAAATTCATTGATGGTTTATGAATTGAAAATTAGTATATATACTTTGGGTTTCACTGTAGCTACTTTAATACCTGCATTTTATGGTATGAATTTGAAAAATTATATTGAACAATCAGAGATTGCATTTGGTATCGTTGTTGGTCTTAGTACTCTTTGTGGATTATCAATGATCATTTATAGTTTCCGGAAATTACGGCTTGTTCAAAAAATGAACATCACTAATAGTTCACAAATTAGTGAATTGGATAAAAAAATTAAAAGAGAAGCTATTTGGAAAATAAGAAATAGAGATAAAAAGGGAGTGACGGATTATATTACCCCTACAGCTGGTGCCTTTACAGATAATAGAGCCCCGGTGGCATCATCTAGAACATCCGCATTGATGAATGAGACTAATGGTCAGAAAAAATGGTGGAAATGGAACAGACGTTGGTTTTTATGGAATATGAGATGGAGATGGTGGAATATGCACAACCAGTGGGGTTGGAGTAACAAACGTGCTAGACGGATGAAGACCAAATCACAGAGAGACTTGATTTGGAAGTGGTTAGTTGATGATAAAAACAAACCTAAATAGACAACAAATCTGTATATATATATATATAACACATAACTTAATAGATGGTAATTTCGGAAATAGACAAGTCGATCGACGCGATCAAATAGATAGGAAACGTCGATCCGCACAGCGAGGCAGGTAAAACAAAGACAAAGGGCGGTATCTCTGTACTGGACTGTTATGGACAGGAGGATGAGCAGCAAGAGGGGACGACTACGAGGCCACTTCAAGATCCACAATCACACTTGTAACAACAAACAGCAAAACATCTTACACAAAGGTATACTGTGTTCAATCCATCCATCAACATACTTTATCAGGTTTACCGACCTAAAACTCTCTTCACTTCGTATATCTAGATTCAACCAACGCGTTGTTTTATTAACGATCCCATCAGATCTACAAACTATTCTTTTCTTTTACTTGATATAGACTCAATTCAATCCACATATTAATTCAATATCATTACCATTAATTTTTGAAGATGGTTGCTGAAGGAGACGTGCCTGAGGAATCAACTGCAACTGCAACTGCAACTCCAACACCAGCAGCTCCTGTCCCACTTGGAATCAAGGATACGATTTCATTGGATTCATTAGATGCTAAGATTGTTCAATATCATTATGCTTCTCAGAAGATCATTAAATTTATTGTTCTTATAAAAGATTTGATTAAGCATTGTCAACGAGATTCATTGATACCACTATCGAAATATATTGTACTATTAAACGGTTCAATATTTAACGTTAATGATAACATTTATAGAAGATCAGAGATTCTTATCAATGGTAACAAGTTCAATCCTGCTCAATCAATTGAACCTCAACAGATCAATACAACTGCTGTTAATTTTGATTGTATGGATAATTCAACCAATTATGATACAACTAGATCTCAATTGCCTGATTTTAAGAAAAATTTAGAAACTTTAAGATTACTTGAATTATTAATGATTAATACATATGAGATTTACAACAATAAATTGAAATATGCAATGAGTGAAAGAGCCAATTTGAAACAAAATGATGTTATTACAGGTAAATCTACTTTCAGTCCTGAAGCATTATACGATTTATACGATTTTATAGAATTGAAATCAGTTGGTTCTTTAACATGTACTAAACCAATAGAGATTATTAGATCTGAGGAGCAAATTAAATCAAACTTGAGATCAATAGATTTGAAAACTTTGAAATTGAATGTTCAAAGTTTTCAAGATTCATTAGATGATTTAAAATTGAATATAGATAATTTATTAAATTGTAGGAAAAAAGATTTCTTATTATCACAACCACATTTCCAACTTTTAATGCATCGTTCATTGATATTATTATTACATTTAGCTGATCTATATGGAATTATTAGAAGATTTGGTAAGATAATTTATCTGAATAATAGCTTTTATTTTGAAAATTATGCTAGAACAAATGATACTCTGAGAGTTATAATGAAGAATTTAGAAATATATTTTAATCAATCTAAGAAAAACAATTTGTTACTTGCAATGATTACTAGGATGTGTAGACAAGGATCTATATTTCAAGTTAAACCAGATAATATTCTTGAAATCTATAAAGTTTGTAATGATTCTTATGGATTATTAAATACAATGATATTAGTACTTAAAAAATTACAAGATGAATGGCAAAATATAATTGATTCAAATAGAGCAAATGAATTTGATAAAGATTTATTACGTGATAAATTAAAGCAACAAACTTTAAAAGAAAGAAAAGAACTTCGAGAGCAAAATGTTAATGAGATATCAATAGCTAAAAAACGTTTAGAAGCTCAATATACAGCACCTGATAAGAATAAATCCATTCAAGAAAAGCAATCGAAATTACAAAAAGAATTATATGAGACAGCAAAAGAAGAACGATTGATAAGAGAAACTGAGTTGAAAGAAAAAGAGATGAATCAAGCTGAAGATATTAAATTAAAATCAGAACAAAGAGAAAAAACATTACGTGGTGAACTGAGATCTTCACCATCAGGATCAGGCAAAACATCACGTGAAAGATCTAGATCTTCATCATTAGTTTCTAGTCGTGAAGATGTTATTCCACCAACTTCAACCACATTAAACGGTAATAGTGGTTTAAGAAGGGGTGGTTCATTAAGAGTTCCGAATCCAACAACTCCAATATCAAAGAAAGATAGTTTAGTGAGACGAAATTCTCTTATTGTTCAATCATCATCATCTTCAACAGCTTCTGGAGAAAACAGTCCATTAATGAATAAACGAAATTCGATGATTATTACACCTGAAACGAAGCGTACATTGAATTTTAATAACGATGATACAAGCTCAAATTCAAGTGGATCATCATCATCATTACAACCAATTTCATTTCCAAATCCATATATTAGTCAAAGTCCAAGTTCTGCATTAGCTGGAGCTGCAGCATCTGTTAAATTATTAAATCAACAACAAAAATCAGAACCTACACCATCTACCAATCATATAACTGCAGCTGCAATTGCATCTAGAAGAAGTCAACAACAACAAAGTCAATTAACAGCACAACAAAGATTACAACAACATATATTGAAAAGTTCACAAAATGGACAAACTATAGTTAAACAAGTTGAAAAACCAGTTTCTAAACCAATTTATAAACAAAAACAAAAACAACAACAACAACAACAACATAACAATAATATTCCAACAATTGTTACATCACCTCAAGGAAGTAGAACAAATTCATTACAAAGTGATGTTGATGTTCCATCGTCACCATTGAATTCAATGAAACAAGGTTCAACAATAGATCAAAGGTCATTACAAGCACAAATAAATAGAAGTCGATCTAATTCAGCACAAAGTTTTGATCAACCAGATATAATAAATAATGGAAATGGGAATGGGAATGGAAATAGTAATGGTCGTTTAACAATACCACAACAATCACAAAAAATTAGATCAAGATCAAATAGTGCATCACAAAAACCAAATGAAAATATAACAAATATACCAGAACATGAACAAATTGAATCTATAAGTTCACCAATCAAATTTCCAAGTGGTAATGTTAGTGTTAATGTAAGTGATGGTAGTAATCAATCAAGTGCATCATCCTCACGTCCTAGATCTCGATCATCATCAGTTAAATTATTACAACAACAACAACAACAGCAACAAGTGTATAAACCATTAGGTAATACTATAGTATATGATGAAAATGATAACATTGAATCAACAAATACAGAGATATCAATTGATCCAGAAACAGGTTTAGAAATACCTATTGTTAAAAAAGTTAGATTTTGTAATGTGCCTGAATATACAGAAGATGAAGATGCACCAACACCACAACAAATGCAAAAACAAATGAGACAAAAATGGTCACTTTATAAACCCCAATTTAGAAATCGTACAAAATTGTTAAATTCACAAGAAGGTTTAGCATTTAGAAAGTTGCAAAATAGTAATGGTGGTGGTGGTGGTGGTGGTGGTATATTTGGTAATAACAATGGTGAATTTGAAGGATTTAGTAGAAATCATCAAAATCAAATACCTGTTGATTCAAATGGTAAATTTTCAATGATGAGTGTAATTAATAGTCCGAATGGTAATAATGAAGGACAAAAAAGATTAACTAAATTGTTTAAAAGGAGGTAGTTAACAACTATATATATACTTTTAACATAAACATATAGTAAATAAGTATTACGTAACTGATTATGTCACCTAATAATGCGGCTCAATTCATCAAATTTTTTTTTTTTTGCAAAAATTGAAAAATTTTACAATTTAACAAACATGATAAACAAGGTTTATTTAGAGGTAGTTTGGTTGATTAGTATATTGATAATTGAGTTAGTTCATTGAGGAGCGATTGAGATTAACTCATAGATATATACATACATACTTGTGAAAATGACACTTGAAACACCACTGAAAAGAACAATGATTGAAGATGAAAGTAGTAATAGTAATAACAAGAGAAGATTATCACAACATACAACATTAATTAAAAAATCAACCAATAAAATAGATGAAGAAACAGGATTATCAAGATGTTTACATCGAGTTAGAATGAAATTATATTTATCATTAGCTCCAATATATATAAATAATCCAATTGATGGATTAAAACAACAACATTTAGATACAATGTTAATGACATTTTACAAGCCTGTAAAGGGAGTCATATTATCATATTTTAATTTGAAAGTATCAAATGAACATAAATCAAATGATTTTAAAAATTCAAGTATTGTTAAAGTTAGTGATTCTAATCCATTTTGTTTTATTTGGTGTGATGTTGATTTTTTAATTTGGAAACCTCAAATTGGTGATATTATTGATGGTTGGTCATATTTACAAACTCAATCTCATATTGGATTATTAATTAATGATACTTTTAATGCATCTATTAAAAAATACAATATTCCAAATACTTGGAAATTCATACCTAATCAAATTGATGAATTTGACAATAATTCAAACAATAATGGGAATTCAACTGTGGATAATATTAATAATAATAATATTAATAATAACAGTAGTAAGTCATTAGGTCAATGGGTTGATGAGAATGAAGTTCCTATTGAAGGAAAATTAAGATTTATAGTTAAAGCATTACATACTGCAGGTAAAGTTATTTCAATTGAAGGTACTTTATTAAAACCAGGTTCTGAATCAGATAGTCAACCTGTTGTTAGAGATTCTAAACATAAAAAATTTGATGATTTAGTGGTGACTACAAATATTAATGATAGTATTATTGATGATGATGATAAAGAAGAATTCACAGCACCTAAATATATTAATGGTAGCGATAGTGATGATGATGCTGAAGATGAAGATAATAAGATAGTGGGTGGTGAATTATCCAGTGAAGATGAAGAAGATAGTGATTAGATATATAGTATAAGTAGTAAGAAATAGAAATAGAAATAGAAACGTCGATCGACGTTTAAATCCTATCAACGACGCGTCGATCGACGCTTCATTAAATTATTCAATTTTGTAAACAAAACACGAGTATTAACAATACACTACTACCACTACACTTATCATCTTCAAACTAATCCTAATACAAGTCGATCTCGACTAAATCAGTGCTTATTAACAGCAATGTCGAATAAGAATGACATCACACCGAATGAATCATCAAGTACATCAGCATATATATCAAATGAGATCTTAACAGAACATCTTGAATTTCAACCACTTGCAATAATAGATGATATTATAAATATGATTAATGATATAATGTATGAATGTATGTCATCTTTAGAAAAAGCATTAATTGAAAGGAAACAAAGTATAGATTTGGAACTTAAAAGGATCAAAGATGAAAGGAAACAAGCAAGATTAAATAATGAAGATGATGATGTTATAATGAATGATGATGATGAAGATCAAGATGATGATCAAGATCTGGTATCTAGTAGTGGTGGTGATTTGGACATAGGGTATACTATCGAAGATATTGAAAAAGGTACTGCTTCATTAGAAACATTAATGGAACATAGTATCAATAAGAATTTTGATAAATTTGAATTATACGCATTACGAAATATATTATCTATACCACAAGATTTAGTTGATGGAGGTTATATAAGACTCAAGCATCATGATTGGATAGATAGTAAGAAGATCAAATCAATGAATGAAGATGAATTGTTGAAGAAATCAAATGATTTAGATTTAAAATATATTGAATTAGCTAAAAAAATTGAAATTGAATTGGGTATTTGTTTTGGATTAAAGAAATTAATTAGGAAAGTTGAAAAATTAAATCAATTTTCATCAAAATTGAAAAATAAATTAGAATTCATTGGTGTTTTAAATAATAAGAGTAATGGTGGAAGTACGTCTTCAATGGAGGAAAATGTTAAAAAATTAACACCATTAATGGAAACTTTTAAATTTTTAATAATTGAAGTTAAATCAATGTATGAACAATTAGAATCAATTAAAAGTGTATTGGAAATAGATCATGTTTCAAAATTGAAAAATTCAATTAATGATGAATATTTAAATGATAGAATTAATAAAATATTAAAAGAATTAGAAATAAATCAAATTAATAATATGAAATTATTATCAATTGATCAAATTTCATTACAAAAGGAACAAACTGCTCAATTATTAAAAAAATTGAATGAAACGCTAGATCGAGATAACTAATTAATTCAAGTTAATGTTAATGTATATTTGTGTGTATGTATGTATATGTATATTATTGTATTGATAGATTGTATAATTGACAAAATAATGTGTCTTATTACTATTTTACTAAATTTAATCCTTTTAAAAAGTATTCAAATATATTCACAAGTAAGAGATGTTGAATAGCATAGCATAACGTAACATAGCATAGCAATCAAACATGTAAAGTTTCTCAACAATAAAAGATGTATCTCCTCATTGAAGAACCTCTCAAGTAATAACTAAAATTTCCAGTAGCTATAAAAAAATATAAAACAAATCATCATAATCATCACCAACTTATTAGTTCAAGTTCTCATCTTCATATAATTTATCAATTATTCAATTATTTATTTATTAGACACTCTCTTTGCAAAGTGAATAACAGTTGGAACTAACCATAAACCTAATGCTAAGAAACCAGCAAGTTTTAAAGTTAACTCATTTTGAGCTTCTTTTAACTTCTTTTGTTGTTCTTCACTATAAGCATCCATTTTATGTATAAGTAATAAGTAGTAAGTAGTGGTAGTAACAGATGGCAAACAAGCTTAATTACTACTAATAGTTAACTTGAGTACTTTGATACAAAGTTGTTGAAAATTGAAAACTTTTGAGAATTTGATTATGTAATGTATTACCATATGCTTATGTCAGTGATTATATAATACTGGAAATACACATCTCTACACCACTACAATAACTGAAAGAAGGCTCTTTCTTTCATGTTGAACACATACAAGTTGTTTTGTTCTTATTGATAGGTTTCCCCTTTTTCTATTGTACTGTCATCTATACTATAAATATATATATATAATCATGTCTGAAGAAGAACAGCAGCAACAACAGCAGCAGGAGGAGGAAGTTAGTCCTGTGGTGGAACAACAAGAACAAGAACAGGAAGTTAGCCCTGTGGAGGAGGAACATGTTGAATCACAATCTGAGTCAAATACAGTGGATCAAGAATCCAATCAGGAACCTGATTTAGAAGCTGATATTAATAAGATCTCAAAACATAAAAAGGCAATTACATCTGAAGGAGAAGAAAGTGCAAATGCAAATGCAAGTACTACTACAAAAATCCCAAATAAAAAACTAAAGAGAACACATACATCAATTGAAGATAATAATGATAATAGTATTGATACATATCAAGAAGAAGAACAACAACAAACATTAGATGAAGAAGATGAACAAACACGTAAAAAGAGAGAATTTGAAGAAAAATTTGCAGCTATATTGAAAAAACCAACAAAAAAAAGAAAAAATAATGATGTTGATTTAGAATCAATGCAAGATGAAGCAATTTCACATTTAAAAAATTTAATGAAAAATGCTGCTTATATGGATATTGATTGTGTTAATTTGAAAAAATCAGCAACTAATAAATTAAAATTATTACCACAAGTTAAAGATACTTTATTAAAATCAAATTTATATGATTCAATATTAGATAATAATTTATTAGAAGCTGTTAGAATTTGGTTAGAACCATTACCTGATGGATCATTACCTGCATTTGAAATTCAAAAAACTTTATTTAATGAATTATGTAAATTACCAATTAAAACAATTCATTTACGTGAATCTGGTTTAGGTAAAATTATGTTATTTTATCAAAAATCTAAAAAAGTTGATTCAAGTTTAAAAAGAATTGCTGAAAAATTAATTGGTGATTGGACAAGACCAATTATGGGTCGTTCTGATAATTATCGTGCTAAAAGAGTTCAAACTGCACAATTTGATTTTGAAAAATTCCAAACTGATATTAAATTAAAACAAAATAATTTAAATGGTAATGATGATAAAGTTAATAGAAGATCATTATATCAAGAAAGTGCAGATAGAAGAAAACGTGCTGCAGCACCAGAAGCTAGAACTTCAGTTTATTCAATTGCTCCACAAGTTAATGCTGCTAGTATTTCAGGTAGTAGATCAAATAAATCAGGTGTTGCAGCATTAGGTATTGGTGCTTCATTAAGTAGAGATGAAAGATTTAAAAAATTAAATCAAAGATTAAATCAATTGAGTATGAAAAAGAAGAATGTTAAAAAAGGTGGTGTTTCTATTGAAGGTAAAGGACTGTCAATGTGATTGAATTATGTACGTTAATATAATTATGCAAAGCCTAAATGTAACGTTATAAGAGTATACGAGCATATCAATGACCGTTTATACACTGTAAATGTACGACATTTGTCAATCTGCGTTGATACACTGTGTAAAAATGTACGTTAATTACTAATTTACAAGACTACTATTGAAAGAGAAACAAATGTAAGTAAATGAATGTGAACTAGATGAGTGTAATGTAGTTGCAGTTGTAGTTGTAGATGTAATTGTATAAGTAATGGTTTTAACAGTATGATGATATAGTTTCATTCACTTTCCCTTTCATTATATTTCTCTTTCAATCAATTGTTATAAAACATGAAAATAACTATATTTATATTTCTGTTCTTTTTAAACTTCTTCAGATTGTTATTTAAGAATAACTAAAACGTTATTTATGAAATAAGGAAAACCATGTAAAACAAATATCATGAAATTTTAATTTGATAATGTAAGTTTGATTTGAAAAATAATCAAGATATTGTATTATAATGTATTCAATTTTATTATTATAATGATTTAATATTAATAAGATATTATTATGATAATGATAAGATTATGATCTTGGCTTTTCCTTCTTTTCCTTCCACAAAGCTAATAAAGAAACACCGGCAACTTTAACAACCTTGAATCTAACACCAGGAATATCACCCTTAGCTTTACCTCTTCTACCAAAACCAGCTAATAAAACTTCATCATTTTCATCAACGAAATTTAAACAACCATCATTTGGAACGAAAGCAGTAACTTTTTTACCATTTTTAATTAATTGAACTCTAACACATTTTCTAATAGCTGAATTTGGTTGTTTTGATTCAATACCTAATTTTTCTAAAACAATACCTTTAGCATGTGAAGAACCACCAAATGGAGATGATTTAAAAGCTGTACCTAATAATCTAGCTTTATAAGCTTTATCAGCCCATTTGTTGTTTCTTCTGTGAATTCTGAGCTTTCTAGCAGAGTTTAGACCTCTTGGTTTACCTTTACCCATATTGATAAATTAAAATTAGTTTTATTTGCTAATTTTTTTGGAAAAGAATCTTTAAAAAAAAGGTCAATACTATTAAAGACTACTTTTTTTTTTTTACTAAGGTGTAAAGAGAGAGAGCTTGAAAAGATTGTGAGGAATTGAAAGAATTTGGTGACAAAGCGAGTGAGGATTTGTGACTGTCAAATTGGATTTATGGGTTTGTAAGGGTGGTGGGTGGTGGTGGGTAGTGGTGGTGTGCGGGGTGGTTTGGTGGTATTAGAGGGTTTCTGAGCCCTGTTTGGTGGTCACGTGGTTGTGTTTATCTGTGGCTGTGCTTATAGCTTATGTGGCTGGAGTGGTGTGTGGCTTGTGTCTTGTCACTCACGTCGATCGACGCTGTATTTGTAGTAACTGTAATGTACTGTAATACTGTAATACTGTAATACTGTAGTACTTATCTATTATCCATACACCCTCTTACTACTTCAACACCACCACACCCTTATCAAATGTCTAAATCCACTCACACTCACACTCAGAACCTAATTGCCCATTATCTTAAGCAAAATGGTCTCAATGATACCCTTAGAGCTTTTGAATTGGAATTAAATAAAAAATTAAATATTGATGTTGTTGATGAATCATTACAAACTATAATTAATGATCGATTTAATTTTCTTAATTTGAAATTACAACATATGGAATTAATAGATGATGATGATTTTTCTAATAATGATGATGAATTTAAAATATTCACACCTCAAAATTTAGCATTGATTAAATCTAAGAATATAAATATACCTAAATGGAGTATATTATCACCTAATTCTAAAGATGTTTTAAAGTTAGGTAATTTGAAATCATTAATAATTCATTCTTCATCAGCATTAATGAAGTTGCGGGATGATGATGATGCGGTTATTAATGTTGGATTATACATTACAAACGATAAGAATTTAATAATTCAAGATTTAGATTCAAAAAATGTACTTGTTTCAAAATCAAATCTTCATGATTCAGTAGCTAATAAATTAATCCATGCTATTCCAAACACTAATATTGTGTTAAGTTGTGGAATGAATGGTCAATTGATCATAGCTAGACTAGTCAAAGATGAATCATCTGGTTGTTATGACTTATCACCAGAGTTAAAGATACAACTTCATAAACGGTTAATTACTTCGATTTCATATCTTCCAATTGATTCAAATTCAGGATATATTAGTTCAATAGGTTGGGATTTCAAATTGATTGTTAATAAAATCACTTTCAATTCAGATACGATTATTGAATGTATACCGATATCAGATTACAAATTAATGACTAATGGTAGTTGTATTACATCATTCATTGATTTAGAATCAAATTTACCAATAATATTAATTGGTAGATTGGATACTTCAATGATTTCAGTATTTACAATTTATAATGATTTAAAATTATTAGAAATTGCAAAATTATCATTAAATGATTCTGAATTCTCAAATCATTCTTTTCAACCAATGAATATTACTATGGTTGATCCTATACAAAATTTAATAACTTTTGCAACTAATCATATACCTTATATGCGTTTAATTACAATTAAATTCCCATCAATTTTGGAAATCTTATCAAATTATGATGATTTTACAACATTAGATTCTAAAATACTTGAAATTTCCAAAATTCAAACATTAGAACAATCATTTCAATCCAATATTCCAATATTGCGTAATATTATAATATCAAATTTAAATTCAATGTCACCACAAGATAAATTTTCATCTCCTTTGATTATCTCACGTCCTTTTAACAAGAATGGTCTTTGGATATTTGGTGATGATGGGATCATTAGAGGTTTTGATTTAAGTTCAGGTGATGTAATTGAAGAATTGAAAACTCATGAAGGTAGAATTAAAAGTGGATTTGTTTCAAATGGTGGTGAAACTAATGAATTGTTGATTAGTTGTGGTGCTGTTGATAGAGAGGTTGTTATGTGGCAATGATGTAGACTCATATAGTATTTATAATCAATTTGTAATTAATATAATAAAAATAAACTGTAGTCTATGCTTTATATTAAGTTACACAAATTTTTCAAAAAAAAGGGTTCTGTTCTCTCCCCCATTTTCACAGCCCGCGTCTCCACCCCCAACCCCCAACCCCCCACACTGTTCTAATACATTCATCTCTTTCTCAATTTCCTTCTTCTGATAAAAGAGTGTTGAGTTATATATATGTTCAACTTATCCACAGTAATAATTAACTGAATTTAGCTTGCTAATCATTTGCTACACATTCGCTACACATTCGCTAATCATGACAGCTTCAAATATAAATATGAATAAAATCACTAAAAAACAATCAAAACAAAATAAATCAAAAAGGGCAAATGAAAACGATTCCCAATTCAAATTATTAATAAATACAAAAACATCAAAAGTTACAAGACCACAATTTAAATTCATTATAAATACTAAAAATTTAACAATTACTAAATTCATGAATAAATCAGAACGTACATTTACTATAAATACTAAAAAATTAACAATTTCAAAAGGTTTTAAAAATAAGAAGAAGGGAACGTTGAGTAATTGTTTGGTTTGTAAGTCTGATGTTGTTAATGGGTTAATTACACCTCCTTTGACTATACAGGATAAACTCATTGCTGCTCGGATATCAAATAACGATAGTTAGCTACGGATGTTAATAATTATACTTTTTTTTTTTCTGACATTCAAGTATATATGATATACATACCATTTCTTCACTCCTTAAAATCTAACATCATTTGGTAAAACTTTAAAATTTCGACCATTTTTCCTCGTGCATTCACCATTAATATCTATAGGTAAACTTTTACGCATATCAAAAGCATCAATTTCATCATCTATTTTCTTTTTATCAGGTATAACATCAACACCACCATAATAACCAACAACTCTTCTAAAGACAGTATATCCTAATTTCTCATACATTGTAATAGCAAGTTTATTATTTGCCTTAACGAACAAATCAACAAAATAACAATCATATGGTTTATTAGCAGTTACTTTTTCTAAAGCTGTACATAAATGAGATGCTAATCCTATCCTCCTATAATTTGGATTGATTGTAACAGCAGATATATGACTATGCCATTCTTTCCTTTTACCTTCTGTCTTGGCAAGCATGTAACCTGTTGGTTCGTTTGATGGTGATACTGATTTATAAAATAACGATGGCCATGATGAGAGGTATTGCATGTAAAAATAAAGATAGAAATCCTCAGTCAATGGATCTAAGTTGATTGGATTGAGAGTGAACAGATCAGTAGCTTGAAATGGTCTTATAGAAGTCATTGTGTGTACCTAACTCTATCCCCAATTACTAATACCACTACCACTACCACCACTACTACTAATACTAATAAAATGAAAAGTTGATGTGAAACTGCCAAAACAAGTTTGTGTTCATCAAATTGTGAGCGGCGACTTTCATTGACGTTTATTTCAACACTGTTTGTTATACTACCAGTGGGATACTACTATCACACCATTGACTATCTCCAATTCAACTATCCATCATGTCTCAATATATAGGAAACACCATCTCTCTTATTTCCCAGTCTGACATACGGTATGTACTGATGTTTTTTTCTTTTTTTAACAAAGCTGACCAATATACTAACTATATAATAACAGTTATGTCGGAACACTTGAAAATATCGATGCTTCAAAAGGTACCATTTCTTTGAAATCTGTTAGAGTTTTCGGTACTGAAGGTAGAATTTCAGATCCAAGTAAAATCATGTATCCTTCATCTGAAATCTTTGATCAAATCATGTTATCTGGTCCTGATGTTAAAACATTGAATATATTGGAAATTCCTGTTGATCAAGTTATTCCTGAACCTGTTCCTGCTGCATTCAATCCATTGGCTCAATATTATATACCTACTCCAACTCCAACTCAAAGTGCTCCTTCTCCTGCACCTGGTCCTGTTCCATCTCAACCTGCTCCTGCACAAGTTACACCAGTTGCACAACCTGCACCAGTTGCACCATCAGAACAACCAAAAACAGAAAAAAATGAACCAGAATCGGTGGTGACACCTGTGGAAAGTAAACCAGAACAACCAAAACCACAACAACCACAACAACAACAACAACAACAACAACAATCACAGCCTCCACAACAACAACAACAACAACAACAATCAAAACCAACACAACAACGTCAATCAAAACCAACACAACAAATTGGATCAGATTATGATTTCGAAACAGCAAATGCTAAATTCAAACAATCTGAAAATGAAGATAATGATGAAAATAATTCTAATGAATCAACATTTTATAACAAAACATCATCATTTTTTGATACTATTTCATCATCAACTGAAGAATCAAATAATGATAGAATGAGATGGCAAGAGGAAAAATCATTAAATATGGATACTTTTGGACAATCATCATTAAGAAATAATAATTTTAGAGGTGGTTTTAGAGGTGGTAGAGGTGGTAATAGAGGTGGTAGAGGTGGTAATAGGGGTAATTTTAGAGGTGGTAATAGAGGTGGTAGAGGTGGTAATAGAGGTAATTACAGAGGTAATAGTAATAATACTCCTGAATGGGCATAAATTAAAAGTACAATTATATTATTTCTTGTAAACTTATGTATTAAATATGATTTTGTTGATTGATTTACTTAATTACGTTTGGTTCAGTTATAATTCGTAATAGCAATTTTTAATAATACAAAGAGATATAAATATATGATATGATTACCATCTACCAGTAGCACCATTGGAGTTTCCATAATTAGTTTCTCCACCCATTAAAACATCACCATTATCATAACCACCATTATTTGACGTACCATAAGAAGTAGTACCACCATAAGCAGAAACACCACCAGCACCAACACCACCATTATTAACTATTGGTGCAACATTAGCAGCATCATATTTATCTAATTCGAAAACAATATTAGCAATTTTTTTTTGTAATTCAATACAACCTTTTGAAAAAACATCATTTGGTTTTAAAGGACCTGTTGTTTCTAAATTAAAATAAAATCTATTTGGTTTTGCATTATAATCGAATTTTTCACCAGGAACACTTGGTTCTTCCCAATCACAATTAGAAGATTTTGGCCATTCAGATTCAATATCTTCTTCATACCATAAATCAGTATGTTTTAATTTATTCCAAGGATCATATTCAAATCCAATAGCTGCACAAGGAGACCATTTAGCATGTTCTTTAGCAATACCTTTTTTAGCTATACATCTAATATGTAATTGTTGATGTTTTTTCAATTTACAAATTAATATACCTTTTCTTTGAGGATCTCTAATTACAGCAGAACCTAAATTTAAACCTGTATTTGGAGATGTGATTGTTAAATGACTTGAATAAACATTCATAGTTTCATCCGAATCACAATTAGCTCTTAATTCTAATGTAACTGAACATTTTTCACAATGATCTTCACAAGTACAATCTCTTGTATATTTTAATTGATCAATATCTTCACTTTCTAATGGAATTAAACCTAATCTATGTGAAATAAATTCATCTGCTAAAACTGATGTATTAACTGTTATTTCAACTAAATCAATTGCAAGCGTAGGCACTTCTGCTAACATTGTTCTTCTTAATGAATTAGCTAATGCTAAATCAACATCACTTAATATAAAGTCAACTTCATCTCTACCTGTTTTTCTAATGGTGACTTGAGGTTCTTCAGGCATGATGTGTATGTGTGTGTATATCTATATATATATGTATATGAATGTTCCCTAACCACAAACCACTAGCAACACTATCAACACTATCAACACTATCAAGTCTTGTTTGATAAGAGTGGTTCGTCGAACAGAAATTTGAATTTTTGATTTTTCAATTTTTGAGTGGCAATTTGATTATGTCAGATTGACTTGTTCTTTACTTATACTACACTACACTACACTACACTATAGTATACAGTGATAAGGTATACTATATACAAGGTATCATGACATCACAGATTACTATTCCTGATCTTAGATTCCAAGAATCGTTTAAGAGAACGCTTCAAGCCAATGCTGTAACTCTTCAAAAGAGAAGCTCTAAAAAGGATAAAACTGTCTCCAATAACAACAAGAGCAATAGCAATAGCAATAGCAATAGCTTAACTGTTCAACAAGATGATGATGATGATGATGATGAGGAATTACCACCTATTAGTACATCTGTTGTTATTTACACCATAATCAAAGATCAGATCATTATGCAATTTGTACAAGGATTCGGTTATGCTTTACTTTTCTTATTAGCTAAACCATGGCTTATGGTTGCATTTCAAAGTGGTCGATCTGTTGGATCTCGTTTTATAACATCTACTAAAGGTTTATTCACTTCTGTATTGTATCCATTACAAAAGAGAAAGTTTGTTTAATCTTATTTATTTATTTATATACACCTACTTGTTCATAGTTTAATTTTATTTAATGCTCTTTATTCCACTTAACACATTCATCAAATTTAACCAATTCACCTCCAAATATATCTAATGCACTTCCATAAGTTAAATCAACTTTACCATTACTTAATTCATCAACTAATATTAAATCATTGAATGATTTGGCACCACCTGCATAAACACATTTAACATTACACCATTCTCCTAAAGCTTTAACTAAATCTTCATCAATTCCATTACATAACCCTTCAACATCAGCTGCATGAACTAAAAACTCACTACAGTATTTTTCAAACAATTCAAACAATTCTTTATTCAAAACAGTACTTGTTAAAGTTTGCCATTTATTCATAGCAACAACCCATTCAATTGTTGTATCATTAATAACACGACGACGACAACTCAAATCAACAACTAATTTATCCTTACCTACTATCCCACTCATCTTAACTAGTCTACTCATATCGAATTCACCATTAGGGAATAACCAAGATGTAACAATCACTTTTGAAGCACCTTGTTCGATCCAATAAGCTGCATTTTCATCAGTTATACCTCCACCAATTTGTAAATTCCCATTCCAAGCTTTGATTGCTTCTAAAGCTGCTGAATTGTTCTTTTCTAATGATCCTAATTTAATCACATGTGTACCTGTAACTTGATTCTCTTTATATAATTCAGCATAATAGGATGATGGCTTCTCAGATACGAAATTTGTACTTACAGATTCATTATTCAAATCTTCTTTATCGTCTTTCTTCAAACTACCACCAACAATCTGTTTCACTGCACCACCATGTATATCTATACATCCAACGTATCTTGTCATATCAATCAATCACTTACTAAATCACTAATAAACACTAACAAAACACTTACAAAAACACTTAAAAAACCACAAAATTTCAATGAAAATTCAAATTAATTGTATGCGGCTTAAAAATTAAAAAACTTTTCAAATTTAAAGATTAACAGTACTAACAGTACAGTAACACTTAGTATATCTTCTTCAAGTCACTAAGATAACAATCAGTATGGCTCCAATAGTTGTTAAATTCACTGATAAATACTCACCTAAACAACTACCACAACAATCAAAAGATGAGAAAAAAGTGTTGAAATCAGGCAAACCAATATCACTTGAAGAACTCAAATTAAAGAAAAAACAATTAGAAACCCAACAGCAAAAACAAACAAAATCAAAAGAAGATTTGGAAAATGAATTAAACGATCATGCTTTAGATCGTTTACTTTCCGAATCTCATATTTTAACAAATACTAAAAAAGATTCATTTTCATCAGGTGCTTCATTAACTTTACAAACTTTAAATCATGAAAATCCAATAGGTAATACAAGAGCTAAAACATTAACAAATAGAATACGTTCAATATCATCAACTAATAGTAAATATGGTTCACAACCTTCTAAATTGGAAAAAATGCCAATGTCTTTACGTAAAGGTTTAATTAAATCACGTATTGAAAAAATATCAAAATATGAAAAAGATGCAAAAGATGCAGGTATTGTTTTATCAAAGAATAAAAAAGATGAATTTAGAAATATTTTCGATAATGGTGTCACATCAATTACTGATCGGATAGGTACCGGTATCAAAAAGGAAAAAAGAATAAGAGATCGTGGGTTGAAGATTCAAAGTGTTGGTAGATCAACTAGAAATGGTCTTGTTATCTCAAAAGATGAAATTGCTAAACTTACAAGTAGTAATGATAAAGGTAGAAGAGGTAAAAAGGGTAAAAGAGGTGGTAGAGGTGGTAAGTACTAACTTAATTTGGGTGGGTGTGTGTGTTTGTATGTATATATATATGTGTGTATTTTTATAAATCAATAAAGAAAAAATGTACTTAATCGAATTCCATTCTTGATTCTCTTAATTTAGTCAATTTACGAACTAAATGTGCAAATCCTAACCTTTCTGCAATCTTAGATGCTGCCATTAATGCTCTATCCTCTCTCATCTTAGTTGCTAAATATAATGCATCCATTATATTACCATCATTACAAGCACCACCAAATTGTTTTAATAATGAATGATCGTAAAGAACACTTATTTCAGTTAATCTTTCTTCTGCAGTTTCATCCAAAACATCATCATTTATAATCGCATCATTTAATAGTTCTCCAAGGGCAATATATCTAACCAATTGTTCTTCAGGATCATCTTCCACCTCACCTTCTTCTTCTTCTTTTTCCTCTTCTTCCTCTTCTTCATCATCACCTTTACTCTTCTTCGTTGATGGTGTTCTTTTACTTAATGGTAACCTCACAGGTATCTCAGCAGGCAAAGCAAGTGGGAAAGAAGGATAATGAGAACCTCTAACAACAACAAAATTAAACATTTCTTTTGAAAATCCTAATGGCCAACAACTAACATTATCACCAGCACTTATCTTTTTAACACCTTCCACAGTATCTAACATTGGAATCCAAGATGCTTGTAATGGATCTCTCCAACGTGATAATACTAATAAATAATCATCATTTCCAACAATACATGGATCACCATCTAATGAAAAAAACAAACCTTTAATTGGATGTTTATTTATTGAATTTGAAGATGATGATGATGATGGGATAGGTAAATGTTCATTACGTTGGAAATATTTCCCATCATGATCTTGTAAATTGAATGATAATGGTGAATTTGGACAATTTTTAGTAACTGTAAATAAATATTTATCATTATTAACACATGCAACAACAGGTGCTGTTCTTTCTAATCTTTCAACACGTCCAAATAAACTATATCTTCTAATCATTCCAAATGAAGTAGCCACTGCTATAGTAGTTTTACTTAATGCAATTGAACTTATAATTTCATTTATTTGTAAAGGTATTGTTTTAATCCATTGTGTTTGTTGATCATGAGATTTATACATTATTGTTCCCCCTTTTGATAATGAAGATGCTGCAAAGACAACACCATCTTGATTCATTGATGCAACACTAAATTTATATAAATCTCTAAAATAATATTCTTTATGTAATCCTCTATCAAAGAAAGAAACAGTAATTGTATTATAATTATCTTGTTTAACTGCCCAAACATAACCTATTGAATTGATTGTAATATACCTTCTATCATTTGACCAAGGTGTAGCACCAGGTGAAAATGGTTTAATCTCATTATTTAAAACAGCACTAAATCTAACTGATTGTGATGATTCAACTTTCCTTTGCTTGTTGAAACCATTTGTAGTTGATCCAAGTATTGGTCTTTTCTTACCATTTGTATTATTGTTAATTTCTGCATATCCATTACCATCATCATCAACTATGAAATCATCTTCTCCTGCATCACCAAACAAACCAGTCATATCATCTTCATCTTCATCTTCATCTTCCCCGGCTTCATTATCTTCTCCCTCCCCTTCATTATTATTTTGAACTTCCGATTCTTCAGCTTCATCATCGAGCATGGAGCTACTACCTGTACTTGATTGTTTCACTATTGAATCAAATTTAACTATATGTCCAGAATTAGTACCAACAATAACATCATAATCAATACCATTGATACTTTTCCCCCATGATAATGAACATGCAGTCATTGGTAAATTAACAATTTTAATTGATTTCTTATTAAAAGTATCCCAAATAACAAATTTGTTATCTAAACTAATAGATGCTAAATATTTACCATTAGGTGACCATTTTAAATCAATTATTGGTTTTTCATGTATATAACCTTTGAATTTGAATTTCAAATCATTGAAATTACCTCTATTATAAACATGAATTTCTCTAGTTTTAGTTGGTATGGCTATTAATTCACCATTAGGATGCCAATCTGGTTTCGTACCAATTAAAGATGATTCATTATCTGATTTAGGTTTATTTAAGGTATCATCATCATCATCAAAGTTAATCTCATCATCTAATTCATCTTCATCTTGATCATCATCTGCATTTTTTTCAACAAGAATCTTGTTAAATGTATGTTCTATTCTTGGATCTGGTGATGAATATGAATAAATGATTAAATCACCACTAGCCATACTAACAGCTGCCAAATCACCAACATTATTATAAGAAATAGCATTAATTTGATCCTTTGTATCTAATTTTTTAACTGGAGTTGTTCCATCCAAGTTAATCAAACTTAATTCACCATCATCACCACCACATAAAACCATACTACCAGCATGTGTGAAAACAGCATCACGTAAAGATAATGGAGATCTCATTAATTTACCCATGGATTTCAAATTATTCAAATCAAATGACTCACATTCACCAGTCTTGGATGTGATCAAAGCATAACTTTTCGATTGTGTCGAATGAATTTCAAATGAACTGATTTTAGAAAGTACATCTATAACATCAGGTTCTTGTTCTGAATCTTTAACACTAAATATTTTCAATATATTATTACTACAAACATAGAATTTATCACCATTTGATGAATGCTTCACATATGTCACTCCACCAGATACAAAGACCTGCTTGACATGTTCTTCGATCGACATTGTTGTAGTGGTTTAGTGTGTTTTGTCTATAGTCTATAGTGTATATACTTTGTAAGTTCAAGTTGATCCAATATGTATTTACTATTAGTACGCGTCTTGTATGAAATCGCGTTTTATTATCTAATCAGTTACATAATCATATTACATAATCGATGACATCATCAACAAAATAAAAAAAATTTCAATTTGAAAATTTTTGAAAACTGATTTGGGTTTTTAACAAGGTAGTAAGTATTTATAAAGAGGGTTTTTATTATTCATATATACAGGTTACTAGTATAAGAAGTAATCATAAGGCTAATCTTAGATTGCAATTCAATCAATCAAATATACATCATCAATCATGGCTGGAGACTCGTTTTTTGTGGATCCTTCTAAGAAGAGAAGAAATAATAGGAAACCTACCCCAAAGACAGATTATAAAAAGAGAAAAACGACAACAGATTCAAGAGATTCAAGAGATTCAAGAGATTCTAGATCGAAACGTCAACCTCAACAATCAACACAGAAATCAAATGATCAATCATCTGGATCTGAAGATAGTGTGAGTGATATTGATGAAGAAGAAGTTGCAAGTGATATATTTGATGATTCAGGAGCAGAAAATGATATTGCTGATGATATTAAAGAAGAAGATATAGATTCAGATGAAGAAAATAAAACAGAAACAGCAGCTGATAAACGTCGTAGATTAGCTAAACAATATCTTGAAAATTTACAACAAGAACAAGAAAATTATGATTTTGATGCACAAGATTTAGATAATGAAATTATTGCATCTAGATTACAAAAAGATGTTGCTGAACAAAAAGGTTACGTTTATAAATATTATGGTGATAAATTACTTTTATCTGATGTTAAACCAATGATTAATAGAGTTTCATCTAAAGGAATGACTTGTTTATCAGTTAGATATCCTAATTTATTTACAACTTCAAAAGATATGGAATTAGCAAAATGGGATATTAAAGAACATTCTAAAAAACCAAAAAAAGTGAAATATATTAAAGGTGGATTAAAATATACTCAAATATCAAAAGAACAAATGAATAATGGTCATTGTGATGAAATTTATACAACTGCTGTATCACCTGATGGTAAATGGGTTGTTACAGGTGGTAAAGATAAAAGAATTATTGTTTGGAGTTGTGAAAATCTTGCACCTATTAGAGTAATGGAAACTAGACAAAGAAAAGGTGAAGTATTAGGATTATGTTTCCGTAGAGGTACTGATCAACTATATGCTTCATGTGCTGATTTAAATATTAGAACGTATAGTATTAATCAATTGGCACAATTAGAAACTCTTTATGGACATCAAGATTTAGTTGTTGATATTGCAGCATTAGGACAAGAAAGATGTGTTACTGTTGGTTCAAGAGATAGAACAGTTATGTTATGGAAAATATCTGAAGAAACAAGATTAACTTTTAGAGGTGGTGATACTGAAAAGAAACCAAAAAAGAAATTAACAGGGGATCAAATTATAGATGAACAACAACCGGAAAAATCATTATTTTTTGCAGAAGGTTCAATTGATTGTGTGAGTATGATTGATGAATCTCATTTTGTTACTGGATCAGATAATGGTAATATATGTTTATGGTCATTAGCTAAGAAAAAACCATTGTATACTCAAAGACAATCACATGGTCTTGAACCAGCATCAATAGCACAAAAGGCATCTGCTGAATTGAATCTTAAAGATGCAGAAAATCAAATAGCACAACCACAACCATATTGGATCACTTCAATTCATGCTATTCCATATTCTGATATATTTATAACTGGATCATGGAATGGAGAAATGAAAGTTTGGAAATTGGAAAAAGAATTAAGAAGTTTTAGTTTACTTGGTGTTTTACCAAATGCAAAAGGTATAGTGACTAGAATAGATTCTTGTGAAGATGATGAAGAAGAAAATTCAAGAATTAGAATCTTTGCAACATTAAGTAAAGAGCATAGATTAGGAAGATGGTTGAAAAAACCTACTGGATGTCGTAATGCTTTATATTCTTGTAATATTGATCTACAAAAATAAGTATACAATACAATTATATAGAACTCACCAACCCCACATAATATAATATAATATAATTTAAGCTAGCGCTTTTACAATAGTATTCTAAAAAGGGTAAGATTACATATTAATTATAGTATGTAAACGATAGGAAAGTATGGAAAAAAAGCAGGGGAATAACAAGGTATATAAAAACACGTTCAGAAATAGAAAAAATAAAGGGTAAAGTTAAAGAGCTCACAACATGAAAGATATACGGGGAGAGGGAGAGAGAGAGAGGGGTCAAGGTCACTATTGAATAAATAAGGAATAGAGAAAAAGTAGCAGCAGATAATAATAAGAAAAAATAACGCTAGTACAACATAGTACTTAGCAAACGAATAAGAAATCAAAAAAGAACGAATAAAATAAAAATAAAAATTAAAAGGTATCCAAGTTTGGTTAAAAGAGTTCATTTATAATTATAATAAAGAACAAAAAAAGAGAGGTATGCTGTCTTCTCTAACCATCAATAAGTGTTGTTGTATCGATGTACGGCTGATGTCTTTGCCAGTAACAGTAACTAAACGTAAAGAGATTAAAAACAAAAACAAAAAAAAAGGGAGTATCAAAAAAAAAACGGAAAGAAAAATAATAACAAAATCAGTAAAGCAATAGCAAGCAGGAAATAAATTAGTTTTCAAAAAAAACTTATAACAAGGCAGCCATGACTAAACCAGCTAAACCTAAGGAGATTCCACTAACTGGTGATAATCCATTACCCATAGCTTCAGAAGAAGAAGAAGAAGCAGCAGTAGAGGTAGCTTCTTCATCACTGCTAGATGATGATTTAACAACATAAGATGAAGCTAAAGTTGTTGGTTTGTAAGAGTGTGATGAAACACTACTTGATTTATCACTAGCAGTAGAAACATGAGATGATGATGATTTGAAATGAGATGAAGAATGTTTAGCACTTTCTGAAGCTAAGGCTAATAAACCTTTAGCTCTTAATAAACTTGCTGAAGCCAATGAAGCATGAGCAACTGAAACAGATGTAGCTGAAGCTGCTGATGCTGCTGATGCTGATGCTGCTGATTTTGAAGCTGCTGAAGCTGATGCAGCTGATGCTGATTTAACAGATGCTGCAGAAACTGATGATGCTGAAATAATGGAAGCATAAGCAGCTTCTGATGCAGCAGCGTATGAAGAAACACTTGCTGCTGATGCCGCTGATGCTGATGCTGCTGATGCCGATGCAGCTGATGCTGAAGCAGCTGAAGCTGAGGCTGCAGAAGCTGATTTAGCGGAAGCTGATTTAGCAGATGCAACAGATGCAACAGATTTTGATGATGCTGAAGCTTCTGATGCTGAGGCAGCTGAGGCAGCTGATGCAGCTGATGCTGATGAAGCAGAAATCATTGATTCATAAGCTGCTGATGATGCAGAAGCAAGAGAAGCATATGAAGCTGATTCAGCTGCTGCTTCTGCTGCTGCTGATGAAGCAGAGGCAATAGAGGCAGCGGAAGCTGATGCTGCTGATGCTGCTGATGCTGAAGCTGCAGATGCTGCAGAAGCAGAAGAAGCACTTGCAACTGATGCAGCAGATGCACTTGCAACTGAAGCAGATGAAGCACTTTTAGCTGAAGCAACTGAAGCTGATGAAGCACTCTTAGCTGATGCAACTGAAGCTGATGAAGCACTAGCTGCTGAAACTGATGAAATAGATAAAGCAGTACTTTCAGATGGTGTTAAAATGGTTTCAGTAACAGTAACTGTAATCAATGAAGTTGTTGTTTCTTCAGCTAAACCAGATGTGGCCAGCAATAATAATGGGATAATAGTTCTTAATTGCATTGTAAATATCGTAGTATTGTGTTGTTGGTATCAATAATGTTCAGTTAGATAGTAGTTATAATAAATGAATGTAGTTTTATCAAAAAGTTGTTGTTTTTTTTTTATTTTTGGAGAGTCAAATGTTTATTTAATAAAAATTTAAAGGAATGACTGTGGTGAGTAAACAAATGGTCCAAAATTTGATTGATAAGTTATGATAATCTATTGATGTTTTATGAAACGTTGAATGATATGATTTAAAAACAAAAAAACAAAAAATGGTTTTAAAGAATAATCAACAATTCAAAGGAGAGAGAATTGGAAGTGAAGGTTAGTTAGTTAGTTAGTTGGTGAAGTCAACAACAAGTCAAACAACAACCCACCCAAAACCAATGGGGAATGGAAATGGAATGATGTTGTTTGATCGAGAAATTAATTTGAAAAAAAATAGCACAATGAGGAAATATGTAAACAAAGTTTGTTGTTAAAAAGGCTTAAAGTTACTATGGTTACAATTTACAAGTTTCCGTTTTAGGACCGTGAAGTTCCTAAAAGAGTAATCAAGGCAATGCAAGATCTGAGTTATGGTGGTAGTGTTCGGATCAAATTTACTTCTTATTGTTCACAGTGTAACTGCCTGGTTTCCCGTGTGAACATGTGAGCATGTGAGCATGTGAGCCTCTTGCTCATCCCCGCGTGGTAAATGTATTCTCTTTTGAGGTGCACGGGTGTTTATGTTCAATAATGGTAGCAAGCTTAATGAAACCATATTCTACATATCTAGAGATGTGGATTGACACTATTGATTAAGTTTATTTTTACTTCAACTATACGAGCTTGGAACATAATCTTGACCAGTTTCATTAGTATCAGGATATGAAAATCAAAAATTAGTAATAAGAAACATAGAAAAGGGAAAGGGAAAGGTAATGGGAATATATGTATGGATATAAAGTAGGGAAACATCAATCGTGCTCTTTTTTTTTCCTTCCTCTTTTGTTTCTAAAATTGCTATAAGCAGGAACAAAAAATATTGGGTAGCAATGATATTCACCAACTTATCTATCTATCTATCCACCAATTTAACTCTTTCTCAAAAGTTGATTTGATATCTCAACAAAGATAGTCAATCAATCTCTTTACCCCTTTCTATATCAATCAAAATGAAAGATCGACCCATCACTCAAAGCTATAATTAACAAAATAGTAGAAATGATGAATGATAGGAAACAACAACAACAACAACAACAACAACAACAACAATTTAATGAGAAATGATAATTGAAAATTGAAAATTGAAAATTGAAATTGAAAACAGCTCATGAATAAATAACACATTCGAAAAAAAATTAAAATGAATAACAATATCAAACACCAAAAAACAAAGTAATATCTATGATCACTCACTCTCTCACTCACTCACACACTTAATTCATTTGAGTGATAGTGATGATAATCATATCATATCATATCATATCATATCATATCACTACCAAAATTAATAGTAGATAGATTAAGGAAATTCAATTGTACTATACGCATAACAATGAAATCAAAACTAACATAAACATTAACATCAACATTAACATAAACATTAACATCAGAATCAATTAACATTAACATCAAAATCAACATTAACATAAACATTAACATCAACATCAACACTAGACAGAATATCAAATTGATTTTAATAACTCATAACGAACGAATAAATGAATAAATAGTGATAATGATGATAATAATAGTGATGATGATAATGTATGTATGTACGTATATTAATTTTGATTTAATTCTTTTTTTTGAATTGTTTAGCCTTTATGAAAAAAAAAAAAAAATATACTATTGAACAAACCTGATGAATCTCACTTTCATTGTGATTGAAATAGAAAGGAGTAAATAGATTGATTGACTATCTTTTTTTGTTGAGATATCAATTCAAACTAAGTGAGTTAAATTGGTGGATGAATAAAAAGAAAGGTAAACTAAGTTATTAATTGATTGATTGATTGATTGATTGATTGATACCAGTAGTTATATTAACTTGCTTGTTTTTATTCTAGACGTATCTTGTCTTATCTATCTTATTTTACCTTATATTATATTATATTATATTATAATATCTACTCTTTGTAAAATACCAGTATAAGAAAATATAAGAATACTTATCTCTTAAGAAAAGATGAGAATCAAAGGTTTAATAAGGGAAGTTCATAAATATATATATATAATGCCAATCTTTGAAATGAAATGTGGGGATCGTAACTTATAAAACCTCAATTTCAATCAAAATCGGTAAGATATATAATTTGTGGAAGTGGGCTCGTCTAGATATTTGAAGACTCACTACTACTGTAATAAAAGCTTAACTTCTCATCCCCTTTCGGTATATATCTCGTATTCATCAATTAATTAATTAATAAATTAATTAATTGAGTACATACATTGCATATGAGTATTATTACAATTAACATTCATCCCTCTTTTATCTACGTTTGGCTTGGCTTCTGTAATTGGTGAAACTCATGCATGAAGATGAAATTCATCAAACGGCGGAAGTAATGTAATGTAAAGTAAAGTAAAGTCGGGGAAAAAAAGGGTGAAGGGAAGGAAGGAATCAAGAAAGATACGGAAAGATACAGTGAGAGGGAGTCATTCTTAATGAAGTTGAACTTCTATTCTTTCCTTCCCTTACTCAATCATTCACTTGATTCATTATAATTAGAGTATGTATGTATATATTGACAACCGTATGTTGTTTGAATATATGTATATGTGAATATGGAGTTAGCGAGAGAGGTTTGAGAGGTTATAGGTTCGTATTAGTGTGTGTATGTGTCGGAGATTTATTTATTATCACTCATGCAGAATAAGCGGGCACTCAAACCAGTCCCTAAGGATGATCAAATGTTGTGAATATCATATAGTGTACTATGCCGGATGAATACACACAAGGTTTATATATATATATTATAACTTTGTTATTTCTTTTTCTTAAGAGAATCATGAAGAGAGTAATGTTTGTTTTGTATATGGTGTGGTGGGTAATCTTTTCGTTTTGATCTCACCTCATGTTGTGAATGGGATACTAGAGATTGAAAAATAGTATATACTTCATAAATCTGTAAAGGTACGATATAGATTACATTATCTTGCCAAGACATAATTGTAATTACAAATGTAGAATTGTATGAATTATGGGCACCTGTAATACTAATAAGCAATGCCAATATTTCTGTGGTCGGAGTTGGTAGCATTAGAAAATTTACTAAAGCTGTGTTGATCTTTACGATTAGGCAACTATATATTTTGATCTTATTCATCAGTTATTCTTCCAACCGCTGGATAGAATTGCAACCGCTGGATAGCACTTCTTTCTAGTTTCCTTTTCTCGATGCATGCCTGAATCAAGACGTGGTCAATCAATTGAACATCAGTTAGTCAATCAGCACTGTGATGTTGTTTCTTTCTCTTTCAATTGAATGTCACTACATGAAGTTTACCTACTCTGATATGACCATATATATACTTACATATATATAGTTATACTTCTAGATCAATTAGTATATATATCAACGTCCCCCTTCACAGTCAATCATAGCTGATGTGTATCTCATATACTTTGATCAGGGAGTGGTGTATATATTTAGTGTAAGTGCATCGCTCAAAAATAAAGTTTACTAGTTGGGAGGAGTAACTTGAAAACCATACCCAATAAACATGACACGGTTGAAAAGTTTGGATTATGTTAAGTTATGATGTGTTTTTGATGTAGCACTGTATACTCCAGATTCTAACTGATAAATACTCCTAAACGATCAAGAAGTACTTTTCATAAAGCTCAATTACGTGTAGAGAAAGAGTATTGTCATTGAGATGAATCTATAACAAGAGAATCATTAAAGTAGCATAGTCAATCGTTAACAAACATAGTTGAGTAAATGACAAGTGATAGCATGGCTTTGACTCTAATTTGAGGTTAAAGATACAAAGCATACAGTATAAACGTTTGGATATTAAAGAAAGTCAATATCAAGAGTCGTGTTCTGACTAATTTTACAGCCTGATTATTCAATTTATCACAACGTTAGTAGTGTCGTATGCCTTCTTAAACTTGTTATCGATGTATTTATGATAATTCATGTATATTAAGTATGAATTTCGTAGAGATATGATCAAGTAAATAAGTTTGATTTTAATTGAGTGTAAATTGGCAAACAAAAGTTACTTTTTTTCAAAGAAAATGATGAAAAAGCAAAGGAAAGGTTTTATTTGAATTTTTTAAAATTTAGATAAATTTCCCAATGAAATCTAGCAAGAATCATAGCTTTAAATCATATCGATTCACAATTAATTGAAGTAGAAATAGTTAAGGTTGCTAGTAGTTTCATAGTAAGATCAATAGATCAATTGAACAATACATGAAGGGTGTATTATAACCCAATATAAAACCTATCATTTACGAGAGGTTGCAGGATGATTATAGATAGATTGATGGATATGTATATATATATAGATATATAGATATTTAGGAATAGTAAAGGTTGATAGTACTTTCATAGTAAGATCAATAGATCAATTGAACAATACATGAAGGATGTATTATAACCCAATATAAAACCCATCATTTACGAAAGGTTGCAGGATGATTATAGATAGATTGAAGGATATGTATATGTATATAGATATATCGATATTTAGATAGATATGTATATGTATATATATATATAGATTGATGATGACAGGATAAACTAATGTTACAAAGCATTTACATTCAGTTAATTCATACACTTATAAAGAAGAGTAGACTATCAATATTTGGTCTAGATGTGATCATTACAGGGAGGATAATGAGTAGAGACTAGTTTTAAGCAGTACCAGTAAAGCAATCTGTTGTTCTTATCATCCGCATAGTGTAGGAATTAAGTGATAATATATATATATTATATATACATATTTGACTTGTAAAACACTCAGAAGGCTATTGATAAAGTGGTGGAATAAGAGTACACTCATCAAATATTACACGTGTAAAGGTTTTTTGATTAAAGAGATGAGCTTGCTACTATGTATTCAATAACTATCTTTGCTTATATGAATGAATGAATGAATAAGTCTGATGTTATTTATGAAGAATAAATGTATATATATATGTATATACACATTACATAATAAGTTATGAAATGCAATAAGATAGCTTAAGAAAGGGGTTAAAACCTTAAAACAAGTGAAAAGAAAAGGTCAATATATTGTGTAAAATAAAATAAGAATGAAGAATAAGAGTAGTTAATCCGTCAATAAGTATCTAAAGTAAATGCCCGAATTGTATTTAAATAAAGAAGAACGGTTTTTTAGTGTGTGAAAAACGTGGTTAAAATAATTTAATAATAAAATTAAATAATAAGAAAATTTCAACAAATAATACTAATAATAATAAAGAGAACAAAAAAAGAAAAGAAAAGAAAAATAAGAAAATTAAGCCATTATCCCGAGCATGAGCATGAGCATACAATTTTTTGTTGTTGATTCATTTATTAACTAGCAACGTTTAATAGTGTATGTACAATATACAGTATATAGTATATATATACAGTATTTATATAATATATTCAAACAACTACAAATACAAGAATAAATAAATAAACATCAACTAATAATAATGATATAGCACCACCTCAAAATAAACAGAGTGACCGACAAATAAGCTTAGCAGGGAGGGAACTAACGGGGTGTGCGAGTGCGAGTTGCGTGCGAGTTGCGTGCGTGCGAGTATTTATTTCGGGGGCAGCGCATTAACTGAAATGAGAATAAGAATAGTTCATATAATAATACATTAATTATTAAATGATGATGTTTATATGATATGATATACAATATATACAGTATATACTATATACACTAGACTATAATATATATATATAATATATAACAATATATGATGAAAACACAACTCGGTAACAACGAGATAATAAAAACACCGCCAAAATAAGAAGCGCAAATTTTAAAATTTGCGTTTCATTTGATGATGAATTTGTTATTATTATTTCAATTTTAATGTTTGTTTAGTTTGTTTACCATGTTTGTTGTTTGTCAACGTTTTTCTTTCTTTTTTCTTTTCTTTTCTTTTCTTTTCTTTCTTTCTTTCTTTCTTTCTTTCTTTTACTCTTTTCTCTCTCCTCTCTAATATTATTGTTTCTTGTTCTTGTCCTTGTCCTTGGCTTTGTCTTTGTCTTTTTGTATTCAAATTAACAATACTATAACGTTAAATCAATAATTTTTTATAAACAACAACAACCCATCTCTTATTTACCCATTAACCCTCACTCATATCCATTTTTCATTCCTTATTACTCCTTTTTTTTTATTTTATTTTATTTTATTTTACTTCATTATAGATCAAAGAAATTAAAGTAAATTTCAAAGATTGGATCGTGTGATATTATCAGTATTATTATTATTATTATTATCATAACTTTTCATTATCTTTAATATCTTCCATTCCCAATAGAATGGATCATTATCAACAAGAATTACAACAAGACAGCAAAAGATCATTGCCTCCATTATCACATTTAATCCCAGGTCAACAATCATCAACAACAACTAATACTTCTCAAACAACTTCTCCAGTTGAAGCTCATCCAAAGTTAGAGAAATCACCAGATATTCATCACCAACAAACACACGCTCACGAACAAGCTCAAGCACAACAACAAGCACAACAACAAGCACAACAACAAGCTCAAGCACAAGCACAGGCACAAGCACAGGCACAAGCACAAGCACAAGCTCAAGCACAACAACAATATTATCAACAACAAATGTCTATGCAACAATATCAACAATTAGCTATTCCTCAACCTCAAGGTGTTCCAGGTCAATATGCTCCAGCTCAAGCTGCTCAATTACAACAACAATATATGATGCAAGCTTTACAAATTCCACCTCCACCTCAACCACCTCAATTAGATTCAAGTAAATTATTTGAAAAATGTACTTGTAAACAAGAAGGTAATAGAATTCCAAGACCTAGAAATGCTTTTATATTATTTAGACAAAAACATCATCAAGCTTTATTAGAAGAAGGTAATGTTATTAGAACTAATCCTGATGTTTCAAGAGAATTAGGTCGTCGTTGGAGAAATTTATCAACTGAAGATAAAGATTTTTGGAATAAACAAGCTGAAGAAGAGAAAAAAAGACATGCTGAAAAATATCCTGGTTATAAATATACTCCAAGAAGAAATAATAAAAAAAATTGTCCTCATTGTAGTACAAAACAAGCTATTAGAAATCATAATTTAGCTGTTCAATCATATGTTGCACAATATCCAAATCATCCTTATGCTTTCAGTTTGGCTGCAGGTAATCAATTTTATCCTCAGGTAACTAATGTATCAAATGGTCAAGGTCAAGGACAAGGTCAACAAGCTCAAGCACAAGCACAAGCTCAGGCACAAGCTCAGGCACAGGCCCAAGCTCAAGCACAGGCCCAAGCTCAAGCACAGGCTCAAGCACAAGCACAGGCACAAGCTCAAGCTCAGGCACAAGCACAAGCTCAAGCACAAGCTCAATCTCATACACCACAACAACAACAAGCTGCAATGTATTATCAACCAAACATGTTGGGAATGCAACAACAATTCAAAGCTGAAGATCTATATCCAACCTTAGCTAATTCCTCAACTAGTCAACAACAACAGCAACAACAACAACAACAACAAGGTTCTACATCATCCACTTCTTCAACAAATCAAATGCCAAATGGTAAATCCACATCACCAGTGATTAGTCAACAAACAACAAATATGAATGATCCAAGTCAATATATGTCATTTGTTAATCAAATGAATGGTAATGTTCAACAACAAGGTAATAGATATTCAAATGGTCAATCATCATCATCATCAAATCAAAATGGTAATACAACAACATCATCATCAAATCAATCATCAAATCAACAAACACAAAAAATGGATCCAAATCAAGCTCAAAATTTTTACATGTCTCAAATGATGGATCCTTCTCAATTATATGCTGCAATGAATAGACAAACACAACAAACACAACAACAAAATGTTCCATATTTGAATCAATTATATGGATATGATTTCCAACAAAATCCAGCACAAGCACAAGCACAAGCTCAGGCACAGGCCCAAGCACAGGCACAAGCTCAGGCACAGGCACAGGCTCAAGCCCAGGCTCAAGCCCAGGCACAAGCCCAAGCACAAGCCCAAGCACAGGCCCAAGCCCAAGCTCAAGCACAAGCTATGCAAATGTCATTACCATCAATAAACAACTTATCATTACCTCCATTAAACATGAATCAAAAGGGTACTTAATTCAATTTAATCTAATTCATCCTAATTCATCTTCATTTATATTTGTATTTGTATATTAAATGCTTTTTGTTTTTTTGTTTTTTTTGTATCTTTCATTTTTACTTTTATCTTGTTGCTTCTGTTATCATCATCATATCATCATGTTGTAATTTTATATACTTTTTTATTATCTATTATCTATTATCTTTTATCTTTTACTTTTTTCTATTATTATCATTTTTTTATTTTTATCATGTCTCTGGCTTTACGATAAATAAAAATAACATCTATCTATAAGTTAGTCAATCAATTAGTTAGTCAGTCAGTCAGTCAATATCTTTTAATATCAATTTTATAAATTTATAAGTTAGTTAGTTAGTAAATCAATATCTTTTAATATCAATTTTATAAATTTATAAGTTTGTTAGTTAGTAAATTAATTACGTTACGTTACGTTACGTTACGTTACGTTACTTTGAAGTAAGGTAGAGTAGAGTATTTCATTCATATAATTAGAGTATTCGTTTGTTTGTTCGTTAGTTTGTTTGTTTGTATTTTATGTTTGATTGATTTGTGAATGACGAGCAAGTGGGCAAGTTAGTTTAATTTAGTTTAGTTATGAGTAGTTTAGTTATGAGTAGTTTAGTTATGAGTAGTTTAGTTATGAGTAGTGGTGTTAAAGGTACGTACCCACCCACCTACCCATCAAATACAGTTATTCTTTCATAACAATTAAACAAAATACGTTCAAAAGATATACGTTATAAGTATCAAACAATCAAAACAACTCTGAAAAAAACAGTAAAGCTATGATGAACGTTATATTATAGATTACAGTTATTCAAAAAAACAACTTTAACATTTGAAGCTATGATTGACAATATATACATTACATTACAATTATTGAAACAAAACAACTTTAAAAGGTAGGTAAAGGTAAAAGTAAAGGTTAGATGAACGTTATAGATTACAAACGATACTACTGTTTTATGACTTGGCTGTTGGAATATATTCTAAACGTAATGTAATGTAATATAATTTACAACCTGTAGTTTTGTATTACGGTCCAGCTACCAAAGAATATTCCAAACGTGATGTGATTTACAACTTGTAGTTTTGTTATTATGGTCCAGCTACCAAAACAGAATATTCCAAACGTGATATAACATGATTTACAACCTGTAGTTTTGATATTACGGTCCAGCTATCAAAGAATATTCCAAACGTGATGTGATTTACAACCTGTAATTTGGTTATTTTTTTCGGTCCAGCTACCAAACAATATTGCAACGTGATATAATTCACATCCTTTGAAACATAGAAAGGATAATGATAGAGTAAGATAATGATAAGGTTGTTAGTTACATATGAGCATTTGATAAATGAGTGTCGTTTGCAATATATATATATATATATTTCTAGTTTGATGATTTTTCAACGTATCACCCAAGCATTATTGAGTAAGTTGTACCGTATAGTAAGATAAACTGTAAAGATAAGACATACAGTAATCAAATCAAGTAAAAGTCAAGATATATATATATTAATCTATCAAATCGGAATAAACCGAACAGATTGAAAATACATGTTAATTACACAGCCATTAAATTTTATGTACGGCATTGTTCTTGTGCTTTTAACAAGCCTTTAGTTGTCTGTTATTTATATTATGTGAAGCCACATATATATATATATAATTTAGCTAAGCGATGATGAATTGTAGTTTAATGTAATCAATCGTATAGATCGTATAATTTGATTAAGAGAGAGACACCACAGTTACCGGTTAAATGAAATTAAAATTTACTTGCGGACGTTATTATATACACTTGATTTACAAATTGACATCAATATATGAATACTCAACAACAATGGAATCTCGTTATCAACAAATAACTAATAACTAATATACACCAACTACAATAATAATAAACTACCAACTAATCTAATAAACGTCAACTAACTAACTAACTAATAAACACACTGAATTGCGCAAAATTTAATTCAAAGCCGCACTGAACTTTCAATTGACATTTCCATTTTATTTTTATTTATTTCAACATGATGTTTTCTTTTTTTTTTCTCTTTTTTTTGTACTGTTATGTTTATAATTTAGATATATAATCATTTAGTATATCTGTGATTTATCCTTTTCATTTTCATTTTTAAATTTTTCACTTGTCCAAGTTTATCAATTACCCTTTCTTGATATATTTTGATAAGGGAAGCAGGAGAAAAAAAGAAACGAGAAGAAACGGGAGCACATAACATAACATAACATATCATATATATATATATATACATCATGAATAAACAAGAATCAATTAGATCAACAACATCATCAATAATTGCATCATCAACACAAGCACAAGATGGTAAGATTGGATTTTTTGAATCATTTAAAAGAGCAAATGTTGATTTATCACATATTTCAAATTTAGATAAATTAACACCAGAACAATTAAAACAAGTTAAATTAGCAAATCAACCATTTAAAAAAAATTTAAATAGTCGAATTATTAATATGATTGCTATTGCTGCTACTTTAGGTACAGGATTATTTATTGGTATTGGATATTCATTAACTTCAGGACCAGGAGCATTATTAATTGGATTTTCATTAGTTGGATTAGCAATTTATTGTGTTTGTCAAAATGCAGCTGAATTATCAGTTGCTTATCCTGTTTCTGGATCATTTGCAACTCATATTTCAAGATTTTTAGAACCAAGTTTAGGTTTTACTGTATCTACAAATTATGCATTAAGTTGGTTAATTTCATTCCCATCTGAATTAATTGGTTGTTCAATGACTATAACTTATTGGAATGATTCAATTAATCCTGTTGTTTGGATTGCTATATTTTATGTATTTGTTGTTTTTTTAAATTTATGTGGTGTTAAATGGTATGGAGAATCCGAATTTATAATGAGTTTAATTAAAGTTTTAGCAATTTTAATATTTATTATAATTGGTATTGTTTTAATTTGTGGTGGTGGACCAAATAATACAACTGGTTATATTGGTATGAAATATTGGCATACACCTGGATCATTTGTTAAACCTGTTTTTAAAAGTATTTGTAATACATTTGTTAGTGCTGCATTTTCATATGGTGGTACTGAATTAGTTGTTTTAACAGCTGCAGAATCTAAAAAAATTGAATCTGTTTCAAAAGCAAGTAAACAAGTTTTTTGGAGAATTGCATTTTTTTATATTACAACAGTTGTTATTATTGGTTGTTTAGTTCCTTATAATGATGAACGATTATTAGGTGGTTCATCAGATGAAGATATTACTGCTAGTCCATTTGTTATTGCATTAAGTAATACAGGTGGTTCATTTGGTACTAAAGTTTCCCATTTTATGAATGCTGTTATATTAGTTGCAGTTTTATCAGTTTGTAATTCATGTGTTTATGCTAGTTCAAGAGTTATTCAATCATTAGCTGTTACTGGAGATTTACCAGAAATCTTTGCATATGTTGATTTAAAAGGTAGACCATTAATGGGTATCTTAATTAGTTGTATATTTGGATTATTAGGATTTTTAGTTGCATCAACTAATCAAGATACAGTTTTCACATGGTTATTTGCATTATGTTCAATTGCATCATTTTTTACATGGTTTTGTATTTGTTTTGCACAAGTTAGATTTAGATGGGCTTTAAAAGCACAAGGTAGATCAACTAATGAATTAGCTTATTGTTCACAATTAGGTGCATTTGGTGGATATTTAGGAGTTGTTTTAAGTTTAGCATTAATTGCAGGTGAAATTTATGTTAGTGCATTCCCATTAGGATATTCATCAAGTGCAGAAGGATTTTTCCAAAATTGTTTAAGTATTCCAATTATGATTGTTGTTTACGTTGGTTATAAAAGTTATAAACGTAGTTGGAATAAATTCTTAATTCCATTAAAAGAAATTGATTTAGATAGTGGTAGAAGATATGAAGACTTGGAATTACTTAAATTGGAAGTTGCTGAAAGAAAAGCATTCATTAGATCTAAACCATTTTACATGAGAGTTTATCATTTCTTATGTTAATGCCAAGAGTAAGTAATATATATAATAACTAATAAACTAATAAACTAATAAACTAAATGTAATGGTAGCAACACATAATAACATGAAAAAGAGGCGAAGCTCCCCAAATAAAGCCGCACAACAATCACACAAATTTCAGGGTCTTTCAAAGTGCAAGCAATTTGCAAGCAATTTGTCTTGTTTAAGTATTAATGACTGACTATCAGTATTGTAGTATCATCAACTGCTATATATCTTGATCAACCACAATTGTCTGTCTACGCCTCCATTCTTTCTTGCCCCCCTTATATATATATTTGCACATTTTTGTTTGTCTTTTACTTTACTTTAGGTTACTTTTATTCTTTGCTATCTCTCTCCCCCCGCCTTATTACCTTCATTGATATTACTATATCATGTCCGCTTCCAATCATAATGATATAGAATCAAATCAATCGAAATTCACTATCTCATTAGATAGTTTGAGTGAACTACATGATCCTAAATCTTTGAAAAAATTGATCGAATTAGGTGGTTACGATTACCTTATTTCAAATCTTGATACTGATGATGTTAATGGTTTACCTTCAAATACTTCAGATCCTTCAATGTTACAACGTTTAAACATATATGGTGAGAATAAATTACCTCAACGAGCTCCAAAATCATTTTTAAGATTATGTTGGGAACTTTTAAATGATCAAATCTTAATCATGTTATCAATTGCTGCTGTTGTTTCTTTAGCTTTAGGTTTATATGAAACTTTTGGTCAACCAACCGAATATGATGAAGAAGGTAAACCTCAACCTAAAGTTGAATGGGTTGAAGGTGTTGCCATTATAGTTGCCATTGTTATTGTTGTTTTAGTTGGTGCTGCTAATGATTATAATAAAGAAAGACAATTTGTTAAATTAAATACTCAAAAAGAAGAAAGACAAGTTATTGTTTATAGATCTGGTGAAAAACAATTCATTTCAATTAATGATTTATTAGTTGGTGATTTAATTTATGTTGAAACTGGTGAAATTATACCTGCTGATTCAATAATGGTTTCAGGTTCTTGTGAATGTGATGAATCTTCTTTAACTGGTGAAACTGATACAATTAAAAAATCTCCTGTTAAAATTGCTTTAAAATCATATTTTGATTTAAATGATGATTCAAAAGATATTCAAAATAAAAAAATCGTTAAAGATCCAATGTTAATTTCAGGTGCTAAATTATTAAGTGGTCAATCAACTGCAATTGTTACTGCTGTTGGTCCTAATTCAATGCATGGTAAAATCATGGTTTCTTTAAATCATGAACCTGAATCAACTCCATTACAACAAAGATTAGAAGGTTTAGCTGATGGGATTGCTAAATTTGGTTTTATTGCTGCTGCAATCTTATTCTTTGTTTTATTTTTCAAATTTTGTGCTAAATTAAATGGTGATTATAAACATTTAACAGGTGCTCAAAAGGGTACTAAATTTTTAAATATCTTGATTACAGCAATTACAATTGTTGTTGTTGCAGTTCCTGAAGGTTTACCATTAGCAGTCACATTATCTTTAGCTTTTGCAACAACTAGAATGATGAAAGATGGTAATTTAGTTAGAGTTTTGAAATCTTGTGAAACCATGGGTGGTGCAACTGCTATTTGTTCTGATAAAACTGGTACTTTAACTGAAAATAAAATGAAAGTTGTTAAAGGTTCTATAGGTGGTTCAAAGTTCGATGATTCAACTTCTAAAAATGATGATGAAAAATTACAATTTAGTCATGATATCGTTCCACAATTATCTGAAAATTTAAAACAAAACATTTTAACTAATATTATACTGAATTCAACTGCTTTTGAAGCGAAAAAATTGGAAGAAGGAGAAGAAGAAGAGGAAGTTATTGCTAAACCAATAGTTAAAGAAAGTTTTATATCTAAAGTTTTAGGTAAAAATACTGATGCCAAACCTAAATCGAACTCATATGAAGAAGAATTTGTTGGTTCTAAAACTGAAGTTGCATTATTGAAATTTGCAAAACAAACTTTTGATGCTATTTCGGATTCAAATCCATTAGATAAACAACGTGTTTTGAAACAATCATCAATTGTACAAATCATTCCATTTGAATCATCTAGAAAATGGGGTGGTTTAGTTATAAAACAAAATGATGGTTCTTTTAGATTATATGTTAAAGGTGCATCTGAAATTGTTTTTGCAAGATGTAGTTCTCAATTATTGAAAAATGATGAAATAATACCAATTACAACTGATGTTAGTTCTAATTTGAAAAATCAAATAATAACTTTAGCTGAAGATGCTTTAAGAACATTATGTTTAGCACATCGTGATTTTAATACTTCTTCATGGCCACCAACTGATATGATTGATCCTTCAAATGAATCACAAGCAGATCCTGATTTATTATTTGGTGATGAAATTCAAATAGTTGAATCAGAAGAAGAACCAATTCAAGTTAAAGTTCCAACAGCTCCTAAAATTATAATAAATGATGTTGATGGAACATCTAAAGGATTAATATTGGATTGTTTAGTTGGTATTCAAGATCCATTACGTCCAGGTGTGAAAGAAGCAGTCACTAAATGTTATAATGCAGGTGTTAGAGTTCGTATGGTTACCGGTGATAATATTATAACAGCTAAAGCTATATCTCGTAATTGTGGTATATTATCAGATGAAAATTATAATGATCCAAGATCATGTATGGAAGGTCCAATATTTCGTAAATTATCAGAAAAAGAAAAATATGAAATTGTTCCAAAATTATGTGTTTTAGCAAGATCAAGTCCTGATGATAAAAAAATGTTAGTTGATATCTTAAGGAAACAAGGTGAAGTTGTTGCAGTTACAGGTGATGGTACAAATGATGCACCTGCTTTAAAATTAGCAGATGTTGGATTTTCAATGGGTATTGCCGGTACTGAAGTTGCAAGAGAAGCATCAGATATTATATTAATGACGGATGATTTTTCATCAATTGTTAATGCTATTAAATGGGGTAGAACTGTTGCAACATCAATTAGAAAATTTGTTCAATTTCAATTAACTGTTAATGTTACAGCAGTTGTTTTAACATTTATATCAGCAGTTGCATCATCTGATGATGATTCTGTTTTAACTGCTGTTCAATTATTATGGGTCAATTTAATTATGGATACATTAGCTGCTTTAGCTTTAGCAACTGATAAACCTGATGAAAATGTTTTGAAATTGAAACCTGCAGGTAGACATCAACCTTTAATTTCAACATCAATGTGGAAAATGATTCTTGGTCAATCTATTGTTCAATTAATAATTACATTTGTATTACATTTTGCAGGAAATTCAATTTTCTTTAATGGTAATGCTAATGAACATCAACAATCACAATTATCTTCATTAACTTTCAATACATTTGTTTGGTTACAATTTTTTAATTTATTTTTAACTAGAAAATTAGATGAAGGTGATGGTATAACAAAATTAAAAGATAGAATTACATCAAATAATTTAAATTTTTTACATCGGTTTTTTTCAAATTGGTATTTTATTACAATTGTTTTAATTGTTGGTGGATTTCAAGTATTAATCATGTATGTTGGTGGAGCTGCATTTTCAATTGCTCGTCAAACAGGAGGTATGTGGGCCACAGCTATCATTTGTGGACTTGTATCATTACCAGCAGGTGTCTTAATTAGAATCATACCAGATATATGGGTTGAAAGAATATTCCCAACAAGAGCATTCAATAAATTCATGAATTTACTCACATTTAAAAAAAAGAAGAAGAATGAAAATCAATTAGAATCAGATGAAACAGTTGAAGATAATGTTAGTTTGTATTCAAATAATGTTCTAACTGTTAATGGTAATGGTAATGGTTGGAAGAGTTTATTTACTAGATCTAGATCAGGTAGTTCTACTGCTGATTCTGAAAATACAGATAATACTTTATATGCTTCATCTGGTGAGAATTATGAAAAGAATCAACATCAATTGGGTGTTTGAATGAATTAACATCAATTGGGTGTTTGAGTTAAATAGGTTGAATTAACGTTGATTGGGTGTTTGAATTAAGTAGGTAGAACCTATATGTATTATATATAACGAATAAAAATTCTTTGCGTTTCATTAAAACTTTGCTATTTAACTAAAACAAACATTCACTTGAAAAAGTCATTATTTAAACCTACTTAAATATCTTTTTTTTTCAGATTCAAGAACATTAACAAAATCAGCATATATATGTCTGAATGAATTTAAATTTTTGAAAAATGGTAATAAATCAATCATCAAATTTATCTTTTCAAGTAATTCATCATTTGGAACAGCAATTTCATATTGATCTTTATTTGATTTATCTTGTTGGATTTGTTCCATTATTGTTTCTTCCAAGATACTTAATGAGTTTGTAAATGTATTTAAATCAACATCATCTGTATCTGAATCTGAATCACCAACACCATTGCCATTATAGTTATTGTTATAGTTATTGTTATTTTCATTTTGTTCTTTTAACTTTTCTTCTTCGATTCGACTTGTTGTAACTATAGCTTTAACAGTCTCAAATACATTTAAAACAGATTGAATTTTAAATTTAATCATGTTCAAATCTTTGAAAGTTTGAATTGATTCATTATTACTATTTTGTTGCTGTTGTTGTTGTTGTTGTTCTATTGATGTTAGCTTTGAATTCACTTCTGATAAGTCTCTATTTAATGAATTTATACTTGATGATAGGTTTTCCACATAGTATTCTAATCTTGTTATGCCTATTGTCTCACCCATTCCCATTCCCATTCCCATGCCTGTAGTATGGTTATTTGATGATGTTGTCATCGTTGGTGATGATGGTGTAGATGTGCTGTTATTATTACTATTACTTGCTGCTGCCGCTGTTGTTGAAGTATATGAGATTATAGATGATGAATTTTGAAGATCTTGTAATTTATTCTCAAATTGTTTAGTTAATTCATTTGTAAAGAAATCTAAATGTGTTAATAAATTCGTGCATTTTTTCTGCAATGAATTCAAAGATCTTGAAGATGCAAATTCAATTGATTTATTCTTCATTGTATTTGAAGATGATTGTTGTTGTTGTTGTTGTTTTGATGAATTTAATGATGTTGAAAATAATGCATCTAGATAATCATGTGGCACGAAATTCTCATCGAAGAACATTGATAGCACTTCATTTTCTTGTGTGTTTGATGTAGAGGATGATAAGATATCCGATGTTGGATCCGATGACATTGTTAGTGTTTGTTTTGTATGTCTTGTAAGTAAAGTTAGTGATAAAGAGTAAGTATACTTGTTATGTATGTATGTGTTGTTTGTTAGTTGATTTATTATGAGTGCGGAAATTCTGATGATTTTTCAGTTTCTTTTTTTTTAGTGATTTTCCAGTTTATTTGTTAGTTATCTCTGTTTGTTGTGTACTTTTGGAATGATGATAGATCAATTGGTTGTTCAGGATGATTTGGGTGATATTATCAATGACTTGAAATTGGGGAAAGTTGTTAGTGAATCGTTTTGGTTCAAACTTCAAGGTCAGACACTACATGTCAAATGCGAATTATTAAATAAAGAGATCAAATTTACTAGTGTTGATGATGATGATAAATCGATCAAATTTCATCAAGTATCAAGTTATGATTATGAGTTGATTGTTTCTGGTATGATTTACAAGATTAAAATACCTGAAAAATCAATAGATTTGATAACAAATGCAAAGATAACATCTATTGATATTTCTCCAAATGGTGAAAATATAGCTATTGGAGATTCACAAGGTACAATTTATTTTGGCAAGTTGAAAAATGGTAAAGTTATAATTGAACACACTATTGAAACAGCACATTTTTCAGATGTTTTAAAATTAGCATTTTTCCCAAGTTCATTAGTTGTTTTAAGCATAGGATTAGATTACACTATTAATGTATGGTCATTTTTGGATGGTTCTAATCCTAGAACAATGAAGAAACAAAAGGGTAGGTTGACTGATTTTGCAATCATTGGACGAGGTAGAAATGTTATCACATCATCATTAGATGGATCTATAGTAATTTGGGAATGTGGATCAGGTAAACCAATATGGGAATTTAGAAGAGCCAAGAATTTAAATGATTCTATTTGTGCTATAGTTATCAAACAAAATGAAATTACATTGGGAAAAGAAACGTCTCAAGATAAGTTCGTTGAAATGGAAGGTAAGTATTGTTATGCTGGACATAAATCAGGAATCATTTCAATATGGGATTTAGAGAGTCGATCATTTATTGGAGAGTTTTCGTCCACCATAACTACTAGTTCTGTTAAATGTATGCATATGACTGAAGATTTACTAATTGTAGGTTATACAGATGGTCACATAATATGTTTTGATGAGAAAAATTCAAAGCATAGTGTGAAATGGGAGATACAAGTGACTAAATCTGAGCATGATACAGAATCAATGTTGTTTGAACAGAATGGGGATGTGATCTACTGTTTATATGGTACACATCTAATAGGAATAGATATGATAACGGGAACAATAACAACACATCTAACAGGTTTGAATTCAAAAATGGTTGCAATAGTTAATAATAAGGATAAGTTGATAGTTGCAGGGAATGAAATTAAGCAATTTTCTTTGATTATGTAATTAGTTATGTAATACAAAATCCTATTTGTTATGTAATGAATGACATAAGCATCATGTAAGCAATTATGTAATCCAATTTTTCATATTCTAAAATATGCAAGGTAGTTTCCTCTTTTGCACTGATCGAATAGTGTGAACTTATTTCAAAAATGGCCTAGCTTGTCTCTAATCGACGCGTCGATGCGGTAATCAATCACCTATAAACTTTATGGGTCAATGTGGTAATCAATTACGTAAGAATTTCATTCCGTTCCTCAGCTCAGTGGTTTGTCCTCAAACTAGATATACAAAAAAAAAGTGAAATCGAAATCGAAATTTGAGAATGAATTCGTTGATTTGGCACTTTCGTAATCAATTACGTCACTATTTGGTTAGTTACGACTGTCACTTTGTCGTTATTGCGACTGTCACTTTGTTGTTATTACGACTGTCACTTTGTTGTTTTTGCGACTGTCCCTTTGTTGTTATTGCGACTGTCACTTTGTTGTTATTACGACTGTTCCTTTGTTGTTTTTGCGACTGTCACTTTGTCGTTATTACCACTGTCACTTCTCTTACTCGTCGAATGTTCCAGAATTTTTGTGCTTTGGTCTTTGTGCATGCGCCTTACCTGTTGAGGTTTATGCTTATTGATTTGATCCTTTGTCTCTTGTTTTGTAAGCGCTTGGATAATTGGCGAGCTAATCATGAGATTTTTTATCCTTCCGCATGAAATATGGGAAGTTACTCTTTCTAGTTTACAGGTTCTAATCAAACCTCATATATAGTTTAGTACATCCCTTTCATTCGCCGTTGAAAAAAAAAATTAAAATACAATCTAAAGCACTTCTGTTCGTGATACTGAAACTACATCTTGATGATTTGAAGCATAGTCGACTATATTGATATATATATATATTAAGTTGCTAGAAGCTCGATAATTTACTGGTTTTTATATAGTGAATAGATTTGAGTCAATTTCTAAGTGCTAGTATTAGTTCTCACTAATTTGTAAACCAACAGCACTTGAATTACATTCTTGACTAATAGACGTACTAACCTATATTTTCATGGTCTGGATCTATTTCATGTTAAACTCTAGTGTATATTTACTTAGAATTACGTAAATCTACTATGTTGGTATAATGAAAACGGGAACCTTGATTCTTTTTAAGAATGAGGTATAAATGTACTTTAGGATGTATATGGTAACTCATACTCTTATGTGTCGTTGAGATTCTCTCAGCATAGCTTTAGTACAGCCACTACCAACACTTCCATCAGGTTCCCAGAGATCCCTTCAACTCCACCTCATATATCATCCTTCAGTTCTGAATACCTATACTCTAAGTATTCTCATAGATACTATTGTTATGACTACATAACAATTGTATACAATCACTATTGTCTATGAAGTATTCTATACATAATTACCTATTGTAATCTGTAGATGGGTTTATCATTTAAATAATCAATATATGATTATGTCACTAAGATTCTATAAATCTTTACACTTCACAGCTTCTGTCAATTACATATACTCAGCAAAAGTACTCTGGTGTTTCAACTTCTGGATCTCAATCTGGAATTAGTATCAGTACTCTCTAATTTGCAAACATACAGCCTACAAGCGGTGTACGCTAGGCTGAGCTCAAAGTATCGGTTTCGACTCTATCGACGCGTCGATATGGTAAACATAAACATCCTTACACATACTAAACCAACCAGCCAATCACACAACATAATTAATAAGCCACACAAAAAAGAAGTGCGAAAACCGGCTTTCATTAAACCGGCAATTGCGATGAGCTCATCAAATAAATAAATTAAAGAAGGCAACTAACTATATAACTATATGACTATAACTATAACTATAACTATAACTATAACTATAACTATAACTATAACTATTATTATTATTATTATTATTACCATACTTTCACATCATTAACTGTTATTATTATCAGTCATATCGCTTATTTATATACATTCTCGCATCACATCTTCATATATATCACACAAAATGTCTTCATCAATAGTCATATCACATGTTAGAACTCATCTATTGAGGTGTTCAAAATCATACATGACATATTCTTTACCTATACTTACAAGATCAATAACCACATTAAATCATCTTAATCAATCTGTTCAAAATAACAATACTGATTTCATAGATACTCAAAACACATGGTCTAAACACTCATTACCAAAAGAATTACCTAAAGATCCAATAGTTGAAGAAGAAGAACAACCAAAGAAAAACAAGAAAAGAAGAAGAAGACAATTAAAACCTTTAAAATCTGTAATTACATTAACACCAAATGCTATAAGTCATTTGAAAAAATTGATGGAATTACCAGAACCTAAATTAATTAGAATAGGAGTAAGTAATAGAGGTTGTTCAGGTTTAACATATCAATTAGAATATGTTTCAAAACCTGGTCAATTTGATGAAACTGTTGAACAAGATGGTGTTAAAGTTTTAATTGATTCAAAAGCTTTATTTAGTATAATTGGTTCTGAAATGGATTGGATTGATGATAAACTAAGTTCTAAATTTGTTTTTAAAAATCCAAATAGTAAAGGTACTTGTGGTTGTGGTGAATCATTCATGGTTTAATTACTTATATTTATTTATTTATTTGCTTTTTTTTTATGTTTGTTATGACTAATATATCGATCTTTTTTATTTATGAAATAAAGTAAACTATATAACTAAATTTATAATGGTTTAGTTTCCTTTTTTAACCAATTCCAAACTTTACCTTTTTTATCTAATTTATCTTCATATTCATCCCAACAAGTTTTATGATATTTATTAATCCAATTTTTTTCAAAATCATTTAATAATTTCAAATTAATCAATTTTTTACAATATGGAACTAATGTAACTGTTTCCATTTCAAGCCATTTTTTACCATTAAATTCCACATCTTTAAATTTTTCACTTTGTTTAACATAAAACATATTTTCAATTCGAATTCCATATTCATCAATTTTATAATATCCTGGTTCATTTGAAATTAAATGTCCTGGCATTAATACATTTTTATTTGTATATGGTCTAATACCAATACCAACACCCATTGAATGAACAGGTCCATATGAATCAACTCCATGTCCTGTACCATGTGCATAATCTAATCCTTTTGACCATAAAAATTGTCTTGCTAAACAATCAATTTGATATCCTGTATAACCTTCAGGAAAAACCAATGTTGATAATGCTATATGACCTTTCAAAACTAATGTATAATTATCAATTTCTTCTTGTGTTGGTATACCAAAATGATATGTTCTTGTTGTATCTGTTGTACCTTCTAAAAATTGTGCTCCTGAATCACATAAATATATTTTATTTGGATTTATAATTGATGATGTTGTTTTAGTTGGTGCATAATGTATAATTGCTGCATTTGAACCTGATGATGATATTGTTTCAAATGATAATCCTTTAAAATTTTCTAATTTTGATCTAAATTCAAGTAATTGTTCAGCTGCATCAAATTCACTTATTAAATCACAATTTATTAATTTATCTTCTAACCATGAAAAAAATTGAATTAATGCTAATCCATCTTTTTTTTGTGCTAAAATTTGATTTTTTAATTCAATTTCATTTTTAATTTCTTTTAAATCTATAATTGGTGATTCAATTTGTTCAAAATTTTTTGCAACTATACAATTAATCATTTTCCATGATGATTCATTTGTTAATAAAACATTTAAATTTTCAGAATTTAATGAAATTGCAATTTTTCTAATATCAAACCAAATTTCATCATAATTTTTTAATGTACAATTGATTGATGTTAAATATTCTGATAATTCATTATCAATATCTTCTAATCCTGAATATAATGTTAATTTATCACATCCTTCAACAATCAAATAACTATAAAATAATGGATTATATTCAATATCTTCACCTCTTAAATTTAATAACCATGCAATTTGATCTAATGAATTTAAAATTAATGTTTCTGATCCATATGATTCAAAATATTTTGATAACTTTTTCAATTTTGATTGTGTTGTTTCTCCAGTATATTTTGAATCTAATATTGAAATTTTATTAAAATCTCTAATCGGTTTAATTTCAAAATTTGACCAAATTTTATCAATTAAATTTTCTTTAACTGGTACAATTGAAACTTTAACATTTTTACCATTTTTTTTAAATTTTGAAACTTCAAAATTAATTAATTTTTCAAATTCTAATATTGTATTATATGTAATTAATGTTGGATCAACACCAATTTTAATTTCTTCACCTGAATCAATTGACATTTGACATGCATTTAATAAACACCATTCTTGCCATGTTAATTCACCTTTAACACCTTGTTTTAATAAGATCCAATTGAAATCTAATTCATTNATAGCTTGTGTAAAATATCTACCATCTGTTGCTAATGCTGATAATCCTTCAGGTTTCTCATTCATACATGTAACATCTCTAGTCACAATAGCAATACCTGCTGATCCACTAAAACCAGAAATGAAATCTCTACGTTGATCAACACTTGAAGTATATTCTGATTGATGAGCATCTTCAGATGGTATAATATATAAACCTAATCCACAATTTTTCATTTCAATTCTTAATTTTTCTAATCTCATTGAAGTATTAATTTCTTTATCTGCTGCTAAATTGGTAGTACAATCAATAGTAGTTGATGAATCTTCACCTACATTTGATGATTCAATAGTATATAAACTATCAGTATTTGCTCTAACAGATGATCTTCTAGGTGAACCAGCAACAGAATTAGAAGCAGATGAAATAGATCTAGATGATGAAGATCTAGAAATACTCATTCTTTTCAAAATTGAAGATCGACGTCCTTGTCTTGATAATAAACCTGGTGAACAATTACAATTATTACAAGGTCTAAAAGTACCACCACCTCCATTAATTGAACGAGGTTGACCTGCTTGTCTAATTGTAGTTGCTCCTGCTGCTCCACTGCTAGAAAGCAAAGAAAACATAGATGGTTTTGGATTAATCTGTGCTGACATTTTCGTTTCTATTCAAAGTATAGCTTGCAATGGATTTGTAAGTACTAAACGTTGAAAGGGGAAAAAAGAAGGAAAAGGAAAGGAAATATAATCAATTGTACTATTGCCTTCCCAATTAAACAAATTGATTGCTTCAAAATTCAAATTTCTCAAAAAAAGCCATTTGAATAATCACGCCATTTTCGACGCGTCGATCGTCGATCGTCGATTTTAAGTTTTATATCTGTGGTCGATCGACGCGTCGATGTTTGATTTTTTTTTTTTTTCAAATCAAACAAGACACAAGCAAGACAAGACAAGGATATAAGAAGGTTATATATATAGCATGATTTGGGCAATAACAGTGAATGGATCGAAATATAATAGATATCAACAATGGAGAATGATATTGTGCACATTGTACAGGTATGTTAACTGGCTGAGAATTTCATGTTTTGTTCTATATACTAATACATATATATATATATAGCTTGTGGAAGAATTGTATAGTTCAAGAGATGCTAATAATGTCAAATTGATTCAGAAACAATTACAAGAGATTCAAAAATCAGATCATGCATTAATAGTAGCTGATAATCTCTTAAATCAAGAATCATTGAACTGTAAGTTTTTTGGTGCATTGACGTACTCAGTTAACTTAAACTTGAACAAATTTGACAACCTTGATTCACTCAATAATATTACTAGAAATCTATTACAGCATCTTATTTCATTGATTAATGATGACAAGATCATAAATGGAGGTGGGATGTTCATTATTAAAAAAATATTTTCAAATTTAGCATTGGCTTATATGATGAACCATAGTAATTGGCTAAATCCTCTAGTTACATTACTTTCAACAATAATGAACAATCAAGTAACATACCCTAACACAATTGAAACTTTAGAAGATGATGATGAAATCTTGAAATGGATCAACGCAATGCCTGAAAAATTCACACATCTTGTAATGTTATTCTCACAAATCATAGTTGAAGAAATGATGAAAAGAGAACTTCCGAATAATAACTCCGTTACAATGCATCAAACAACTCATGATTATTTATTCCCAACAACTGAAAAATTCTTATTATTAAGTTGTCAAAAATACCATGAAGAGCAATTCTTATCTCTTTGGTTACAATGTTCAAATTCATGGATACAGTATTGCTCTAAAGCTGAATTTGATACAACTATTAGATATCAATTAACAAGTCTCATATCTTTTATGATATCGTTAATAGCTAGTCAAGAACAAGAAATCTTGTCACTGGCTATAGAATCAGTAACTGAAGCAATTGAAATCAATCATACTTTTATCAAAATTGAACAAAGATTACAATTAGATTCAATCATTTTTGGTAATTGGGGTTTACAATACATAAATTATATAAGTAATAATCAAGATTTTGAATCAGCTGAAAAATTCACAAGATTAATAATAGCTTTCTTGAATGTTGATATGTTAAAATTAGCTAAATTGTTAATCACTGATGAAAATGATTTTAAATTTGAATTTTTATTAAATTTAACAGGTTTCCAAGGTTTACCACTTGAAGAAGAAGTTGTTTCACAAGATATGATTGATTTTTGGAATGAATTTGCTTATTCATTCACTACTGATCTATCGGTTTTGAAATCATCATTGAAATTAAATGACGATGATGATGATGATAATGATGATAATGAGGAAAATGAGAGTAAGAACGATGGATTGAGAAAATTGGATTTGAAAGCCCAACATTTATTTGAAAGGGTGATTTTAACATATTGGAATAAAATTCATGTTCCTAAGGATATTGATTCGCTTGAAAGTAGTTTCCGTGATGAATTTAAAATATATCGTCGAGATGTTGGAGATTTAATTGATGCTTGTTATCCTATTGTGAAACATCCTATATTTCATCAATTGGTAAATAATATCATTTCCAGTATTGATAATTCGAATTTTGCTGATATTGAAGCTAGTTTATTTTTAATTAACTCTATTTGTGCTGATTTTTCAGATAATAGTGTTGATGATACAATACTCAATGGTATTGTAGCTATATTTGATTCTAAATTGTTAGAATTAGTTTCACTTACACATCAATCAAATGATAAATTTCAATATGTTGTATATACAACAATTCAATTTTTGAGTAGTATTGAATGGTTTTATAAATTGGAACAAGGTACACCATATTTATCACAAATATTGAATTTTTTATTTGATTCAATGATTAATTCATCTTCATATCAAGTGACAAGTTCAAAAGCAATATCTCAAATTTGTAATGAATGTAGATTATCACTTATTGAATTCTTACCAAATTTTGAAGCTGTTATAACTGAAATGATTAATAATGTTTCTGTTGAATCATTAATTAGACAACGTATTATCAATTCATATGCATCTATTATTCAAGGTGTTAAAAATCCGATTACACAAGGAGATAGTTTATTTAAACTTTTTGATTTATTAGATAAACGATCATTTGAAGTGATTAATCAATTACAAACAACTATAGATCCAGAACAACGGGATCAAATGAAAGATTATTTAACAAGTATAATTAATTGTATATCTGCTATTGGGAAAGGTATGCAATTACCTGAAGATGTAGAAGATATATATACAAATGAAGAATTAATTATAGTTAAGAATTATTGGACAATTGATCAATTATCAATTCATTCTAAAATTTTAAATATAATTCAAAATTTTACAATGTTGGAAGAATCAATGTGTGATGATTTGAGTATAATGGAAGCAGTTGTTGATATTTTTAAATCTGGTTTAACAGAACCAATACCTGGTCCATTTGTATTTGATCAAGAATCAATAATATTATTCATTGAGATGAAATTCGATAGTTTGAAAACATCAAATTCATATCCTTTATTATATTCATTATATGGATCGTTAATTACAACATGTCATTCAACTATCCAACCTGAAAATGTTGTTAATTTATTGAACAAGATATTTGTTGATAAATTAGAAATAATTGAACAAGATCCAGATATAATACAATCAAGTTTATCTTTATTTGGATCGATATTACAATCTAAACCATCATTAATTGTAAATGATGTTATATTATTTGAATTAATATTATCATTTGCAATAAGACATTTAAATTCACAAGAACGGTTTGTTTTAAAATCATTAGAGTTATTTTGGATAAAATTAATTAATTTACGTAAAGGTTCAAGACAAGATACTGTGATTGTTAAAAGATTATTTAATGAGACTCAATTAGGTAATTTATTAACTTTTAATTCATTTAAATATATGTTTGAAACATCTCGTTCAAATTTGGAATTTTTCATTGAAATTATTAAAATTATAATTGCTAAATATCCACTTATGTCTTCAAAATGGCTTAATGAAACTTTTTTAAAATTGAATTTAGAAAGACGTAATTCAGGTTTAAAAGAAATTGAATCTTGGGAATTGTTCGTTAAAAAATTGATAATGAGTAGAGGTACTCGTGGTGCTAATGGATTAATAAAAGAATTTTGGTTACAAGTTAATGGACTTGTAGAGTATATTTCATAATTAAATAGATACATTAAACATAATAATAATAATAATAAACTTGAGTATACTATAATTGCGGTATAGAAAACGATCACAAAAGGGAGGGAGAAATAAAAAAAACACTAAACATTAAACACTAAACATAAACGTCAACGTCAACTTACACACCCATATTATCTAATATTTCAACTAATGCTTCACATTCAACATCATAATCAATCTTAGCTAAACCAACAGCATTAAATCTAGCTCTATCTTGACCTTGATAACTATCAACTCTACCTCTAATTCTAATTGAAAATTCTTTAAAGAAAATATTTTCACTCATATAATTTTTAAAAGAAGTTTGAGAAACAGTTTCATTACCTGAATCTTCTGAATCTTGTTTTAATTTTAAGAAATCATTTGCAGACATTCCAATTAATTGAGTTGCTTGTTCATCAAATAAAGTTAACCACATTTGACCTGTTTCATCAACTACTGAAATACTTAAAATATATCTATGATTTGGTTCATTATGATTAATATCACATTTTTCACATCTCCATGATCCATCACCTTGTTCAACAACTTTCCTATTACATCCATCAGTTTTACAAGCTGGATATGAAAAAGTTTCAGTTCTAACAAATGAAATTGTTGCTTTAATATTAAAATAATCTGGTTTTTCAGACATTCCAAGTCTTTCATCTGTAACTTGTTTTATTGTTTTTCTTTCAAGTATTGATTGCTTAGTATTTAATTGATTATTTGATGATGCACTGGATTCATTTTTAAGAGATTTAAAAGATTCAACATTACCTTGAGTATCATACCAACCTTTTAATCTAAAAGCTTCATCAATATCAGGATTAACAACAGTTGTTGCAGCTGGAATTAAAGATAATGATTTACCTTGGAAATCTTGTACTCTACAACCTTTAAAAGCAACAACAGATCCAACATCAACTTCAAAATCTCTTGCATGTTTATTCCATAAACCAATATTAATTGCAAAATGAGTTTCATCAACAATTATAACATCACGTCTATCAAATGGTTTACCTGTAGATTTAGCAATAATTTCTTGTTTATCTTTAACTTCTTTTAAAATACCAATAACATCAATAACTGTACCATTTTCTAAATTTTGAATATTATTTAATTTAATAAAATCAAAATGTAATTTAGGAACATTATCATCATCTTCACAAGGTTCAATTATAGTATCTCTATCTAATTGTAATTCATATTGATGTTTTAAATTTGAAAATTGAGGTTTAGCCATTTGCATTGATGCTTTTGAAATATAAAAAACTTTATTTTCTTCCAATATATCCCAATATTTATCAGCAACTTGATTAAAAGCAGTTGCTCTAATTTCACCAGTTTCATCAAGTAAATTAACATTAAATAATTTACCTTCACCTCTTTGATTTGACCAATGTTTCATATCACCTTTAAATGAAACTCTTGCTTTAATAGTCCAAGAATTTTGATATGGTGATAATTGATCAATTGAGTATAGATTAGCACGTTTAGTAGTGTTGGTAGACGTTGACTTCTTAGCAACAGTAGCAGCAACTGGCGGAGCTGGTTTCATTTCTTCATCTTCTCCATTTGAAAATCTATTCAATTCAGTATGAGTTTTCAAATAATCATCAACATTAATGAATGAATCAGCATATTTTTCACCATTTGAAACAACTTCAGCTTTATCAACAACTAAAAATGATTTACCATTATTAGTTGGAGTTAATTCATATTGTGTAATTTTCAAAATACAAAATCTTTTAAAACCTTCAATTGTATCTTGTTCTGGACTTGGTTTGAAAACACCATTAACTGAAAATTTACCATCATTAACCATTAATCTTAATCTTTCACCAGAACCTTCAGGAATAGATTTATGTTGATGAGCTTGTAAGTATAAAGGATTAGGCTGAGATGCCCCCTTATACATTTCCAAAATGATACCTGGTTTTAAGTAATCCATTATGTGTTAATTGCTTGTTATATATATATATATATATCTGTCTACACTGAATGACTATAATATAGTATATAGTATACTACTACTATTATTATAAGACACGAAAAGTATCCTTCTCTTTTCGCCTTCAAAACGCGTCTTTTGCAGTGTTTGTTGATTATGTCATTGTTTATGTCATGATTGTATAATTGATGACATAATGATTATCTAATTGGTTTATATAATTGATTATGTCATTTCAGCTACCAAGTCTCGATCCTCAGCTCAGTGGTTGGTCCTCAAACTAAATTTACAAAAAAAAAATGAAATCGAAATCGAAATTTGAGGATAAATTCGTTGATTTGCCACTTTCGTACTCAGTCACGTGAGCCTGGCTTTATCCCAGCTCCTTGTCTTTTGTTCTAGACTTTTCGTTCCTCTTGTTTAGCTTACCACTGTGAATTGGCACAAGTGACAAGGTACATGGGCTTGTGCATTTGATTTATGCTTTGTTTATGTTTCCTGATTTGGTAATGAGCACTAAGCTGTACAAACCCTCTTTGTTTGATTTACTTAAACTACAGACTAATAATCAAAAACATATTCAAGTCAATTGATCTATATATATTGAGTTGCTAGACACTCGCAGATTCAATACTATTTGATCAATGAACATATACCAACTAGTATATACATACCTCTCTTGTATATATGGCTTTGTCAGTTGTACTGGCCTGCTGTAGATAGCCACAACGTAATTATATTATATAGTGAGCGCTGGGTTTAGCCCTTTTTAAAAATGGCCTAGCTTGGCTCTAATCGACGCGTCGATGCGGTAATCAATCACCTATAAACTTTATGGGTCAATGTGGTAATCAATTACGTAAGAATTTTATTCCGATCCTCAGCTCAGTGGTTTGTCCTCAAACTAAATTTACAAAAAAAAAATGTAATCGAAATCGAAATTTGAGAATGAGTTCGTTGATTTGGTGCTTTCGTAATCAATTACGTCACTATTTGGTTAGTTACGACTGTCACTTTGTTGTTATTACAACTGTCAATTTGTCGTTATTACGACTGTCACTTTGTCGTTACTACGACTGCCACTTTGTTGTTATTGCGA
>KV453872.1:0-51884 GCA_001661425.1 Ogataea arabinofermentans
CAAATGAGATCTAGAGGTTGGTACTTCTACTAGTCGAGAATGTGATTCAAGTGGTGTTGGTTTACAAGCTGGTGAGAACTGATACTAGCAACCTAGACAGTGACTCAAATCTATTTACTATATAAAGACCAGTTAATTATGGAGCTTCTAGCAACTTAATATATATATATATCAATATAGTCAACTATGCTTCAAATCATCAAGATGTAGTTTCAGTATCACGAACAGAAGTGGCTTAGATTGTATTTCATGATTAGCTCGCCAATTATCCAAGCAATTACAAAACAATGTTTGTTTGGGTTCTATATCAAACAATAGTTGCTGTGAATTGATGAAATTAGTAGTAGAAATCCTCATCAAGGTCTGTGAAAATATTTTGGTACAAATACAGACGAATGCCCATTCTATTTTGTATCCTATATATGTTTTTTACTCTTTCAAAGGAAGTAACGGAACTTATTATCATTTATTATCCAATACTTGTCTCTATATATATTTAGCTTAATTAAACTTATTGTATTATTATTTACACACACCTTTTTCACCTAAAGATAAGTACGACATTTTACTTACCTGATGAGGGACAAGAGCCATTCTCTACCTGTACTATAGGTTAGGTTATTACCTCTTCATCCCTCAACTTAGCATTAGACTAAGATGGCAAATATCTCATATGTTGACTCTTCTGATGGTTCGAATTGTTCTGATTCTGTTGGGTTTGTTGCTGAGTTTGTTTTCTTTTTGCTGATGTTTTTTTTTTTATTTTTCAAACGTAAAGGAATTATTTATTGGTTACACAATAAGGAAGACTTACCGAGTTTCCAATCTAACTTATGTTAACTATATAACTATAAACATTTTACTAATGAAGGGAGGTTATAAAAACTAAATAAATAGCGAAAAACCTAATCAATTGGAAAGATTGAAATAAATAAATAAATAAAAAAGTAAATAAATGTATTCTCGATGAGGATAAATACTTCACCCAGCAATCATCAAGATAGAAATTATGTCTACTATACAATTATATATGGTACTGATCCCTATCAGTTTTCTGTTTAACTGTAAGGAGATGTGATTATTGTGTTTAAAGTAAAGTAAATGTATTCTGAAGTCTTAGGACGGAGGAAAGTCCTAATATCCTGACCTCACAACCACATCAGTCTGTTTTTAATTCGTTCAAAATGAAGAAAAGTTGGGAGATTAGTGTAGTGGTTATCATACCTGCCTTCCAAGCAGGTGACATGGGTTCGAATCCCGTATCTCTCATAAGATATCCCAACTTTAATTTTTTTCAACTCCAATTTTTGGATACAATTTTTATATATTTTTTACTTGGTTGGGTTTTTTTTTATAGTTAAAATTACAAATCTTTAATCAAGAGATGATGATTACAGTGAAGTAAATTGAATTAGAAGTGATAATTACAGTGAGGTAAAATGATTTAATCGAAGTAAGAAATTGTATTATAAAGTATAAATAAAGATATAAGAAAAAAAAGATACAATTAATTAAATAAATAAATAAATAATTAATTATTTTTTTCAGCTAATAATTTTTTTAAAATTTCCAATTGATTTTTCAAATCATTATTTTCAGTTAATAAAGATTGACATTTTAATTCCAATTGATCCATTCTTTGCATTTTTCTAGCTCTTGATCTTCTTGCAGCTTCTGTATTTCTAGCTCTTTTAATTGATGAATCATCATTTGATTGGACAATTATTGGAGTTAAAGGTGTTGATCTTCTTTTTCTATTATATGGAGTGCATCCTAAATCATCTTTTTTAGCAGTGACAGTAGCAGTAGCAGCAACGGAAACAGTTGATTCAGAAGCAATAACAGGAGTTGGAGCAGAGAATAATGGTGCTGGTGAATCAATTGGTTTAATTAACAATGATTCATTTTCAATTTCATCTTCAATTTTAATTTCAACTTCATCAAATAATGGATCCCAAGAATCAGTAGTTGATGATTCAAAGATAGCATGATTTGAATCAATATCATCATTAAAGACTGAATTTAATAAATTTGAATTAATAAGGCTAGCATTATTATTTGTAGATTCATAAGTTTCAGGTAAGATTATAAAATCATCATTTAATAAATCATTAATAACTGAATCTGGAATGATTGACGGATTAGTAACAACAGTATCTGATGCTGTTGCTGTTGTTGCTGGATTTGAAGCAGATATGAAATCTGTATTCATATTCGAAACAAACGAATTGAATACAGATTCACCTAATAACATATTTGAAGACATTTTTGATTGATTGATAATTTTAGACAAGATAATAATAATAATAATAAATTTTTAATTGTAATTTTAATTGTAATAATAGTGATAATTCTATATGAGTATTGAGAACGCCATGATGGATGGGTTAGTGAGTGATTAGTAATTCACGGTAACATTTTGATAAAATAAGAGGAGGAGGAGGAAAGTATAGATAAAATTCTAATAAGATTTAACTGAGAGATCTGATAAAAATTCTTTATATTGATAATTTAATTGAATTATAATAATATAAAAATTTGTAAAACTTTTTTTTTAATTTAAAGTAATTATTTAAGCACACATTTTTGAAAAATTTAAAATTGAAATTTTTCAGATATAATTGGGTGACAAAAGGATACGTTTTTAGCTAAGCGCTGGAATTAAATTAAAATAGTTGATTGGTTGGTTGTTGTTATTTTATCAGAATAGTTAAAGAAGGAGAAAAGAGGAAGGAGTGGGGTAGTGGTAATGGTAGTGGATAGAAAAGTGGAAATTTCAATGTTTAAATACTTTTTTCAGTTTTCTTTTCAAATTTTTTTTTTTTTTTGTGTGACTCATTGAGTCGTGTGCAGTTGCCAAATCGGGAAGTTTGTTGTGCGGGCCGCGGCGGGATAAGCGGCGTGTACAGTGTGTTGTGTTGTGCGGGTGTGCTGTGTAAGGGTGTGTAAAGGTGTGTGCAAGGGTGTGTTGGGTGTGTAAGGATGATTGTGTAAGGATGTGTTGTGCTGTGCAAGGGTGTGTTATGTAAGAGTGTGAGTGCAAGGGTGTGTGTTTGATAGTGGGAGTGCTTATATAGAAGAGGGAGCCTTATTGATAAGTGAGTAGTGGGTACACCTTGTTAAGAGGGTTCTTCAAGTGTCTTTCATGTCTTTCATTCCTTTGAACCCTTTTGATGACTCCAATACACTATCCAGAGAACAGTCTAGACTAACTACAGATATAGATGATTCAACATGGAATCAATTGGATAATGATAATGATAATGATAATGATTCATTTCCATCTTTACAACAAAGTACTAATATTAGATATTTGAATTATTCATTGGATTCAATTGAAATCAACTTGAAGAAACTATCTAGTTTAATAACATTATTACAGAAGTATTGTCAATCGATTAAAGTTAGTAATTTGAAAGAAAATGATTTCAAATTTAATGAATGTTTAAAATTAATTAATAGTTTGAATTTAGAGTTTGAAATTATAGATAAAGATGTAAAGTTATTAAATCATCAATCTAATTTATTGAATTCAACCATAAGTGGATTAATCAATCAATTTCAAATTCAAATAACTAATTATTTATATATTTTGAAATTGTATAAATTACAATTATCAACTCAATCAATTGAATTAATTTCAAATTCAATGAATTTTAAAAAACAATTAGAATGTGAAGAATTCTTTTATTCATTTGATGAAACAACGTATCAGAAATTACTCAATTCAAATATAGATATTGATTTTAAAAATGGTTTAATACTAATTAATGAATTAATAATTAGATATAATTTACAAGATGATATAATTGATAAAGTATCCCAAATTCAAATGAATTTGAAATCAAATGATATAGTTAAATCAACTAGAACTTCAATAATTAGTAATAATACATATAGAAGTAATAGTTTCCAACAACAATCAAATAAATATAGATCAAATTGGAATTGGAATTGGAATATCTCAATCAATAGATTGAATAAATTAAGTAAAAAAACAAAGATAATTTTGATTTCTATAATATCAATAGTTATTATAATTGGTATTGTTATTGGTATTGTTGATAAATTTAAATTACAAAAGACTAATAAGATGAATAAAGATGTTTATAAATGGATAATTACTGTTAATTCAGAATTAGAAACAATTTTAGATTTGAATTGAGATTGCGGCTCAATTTATTGAAATTTTTTTTTTTTTTTTTTTAAAAAAAAGAATTAAGATTAACTTTGCTGTTCTATTAAACAACTGTTTCTTATCCAATCAATTAATCAAATCACATCACATCATGTCTGTCATATCTAAGAAGCAAAAAGTGTCACAAAGTACAATAAAACCAAAAGCTACTATATCGTTAAAGAAAAGTAATGTTTTGAAACATAAGAAGGAAGAAGAGGAAGAAGAAGAAGAGGAAGATAAAGATATAAGTGATAGTGATGATGAAGATATAAGTGATAATAATAGTGATAGTGATAATGACAGTGATAGTGATGATGAATATCCAACAATAACTAAAAAGAAAACATCAAAGACAAATGATAATTCAATACCATTTTCAAGTGCTATGAATGCATTATTAGATTCAAGATTAAAAGCATATGATAGAAAGGATCCAATATTATCAAGATCAAAACGTGATTTAAAATCATTTGATGATGAAAAATTAAATCAAAAGGCTAAAAAATTAATATTATTAGAAAAAAAGCAAAAATTAATTAAAGATAGAAAAATAGATATATTACCAATGGGTGATAATGCTAGATTAATTTTAGAAAATGAAAAAAAATTAAAAAAAATAGCACAAAAAGGTGTTATTAAATTATTTAATGTTATTTTAACAACACAAGTTGAAACTAAGAATCAATTAAAAAATGATAAAGTTGGTAGTGGACGTATGAAAGAATTAGTTAATGAAGTTTCAAAAGAAAGATTTTTAGATTTAATTAAAGAAGCAGGTACAAAATAGTATATAAATAAATATTTAAGTGAGAGAGAAGTCTATTTTAATTCATTGTAAATTCTATTAACACTAGAACTAACCATATCTTTACTTGCTTTCCAATCAGATTGTATTGTTTTCCATGGAATTCTAGAAAATAAACTTTTAGAATCATTTAATAAACCATCTTTTTTTAAAGTATTTGCAATTTCTAAAACTTTTAAATCAATTTCTTTTATTGTTGAACAAGGTAATGAATTTAAATATTTTTCAATATATTTAATTTCTCTTAATTCATTTAATCCAACTTGTTTAAAACGATCTGGTGATCCTTCTTTTAAATAAATTTCTGATGTTTTTAATCTTTGATTAATCATTGAATTTAATAAATCATATAATTGAAATTCATTTGATTCTTTATTTTGTTTATTTGATATTTCTAAATTTTTAACTTCTGTTAAAATACTACGAATTACATTTTTTTCTAAATTGTCTGATTTTAATCTAATGTTGGTTTTCAAATCTTGTCTTATTAATTTAATTGCTTCATCATAAGCTGCTGTTGAATTGAATCTAACATTATAAAATTGTTTAATTGGTAATTTACTTAATCTATTTAAAAACATTCTTTGATAGTAGTATGATATACTTATCGTTATACTTATACTTATAGTGTTGTATAGTTAATATTAATATTGTTGAAAAGTGGAGTAATTTTAATAAAATTTTAATGGGATTACGTGATTGATTAGATAAGCATTTTATTCTATTTTAAAAGTGCCTTCTTTTCTTTCCTTGTTTTACTTTGTTTTACTTTGTTTTATCAGCTGTTTCTTTCTTTCTGGTTTGGTGTTGTGTGGTATGGTGTGGTATAGTGTAGTTGGGTGCTGCTGTTTTCTGATGTTTGCTGTGTGATGAGTTTGAATGGTGGAATCAGTCATTGGTAGGAGACATCTTAAACTATCTCTCTTATCATTTCCAACTATATCATCTACTCAAGTTTGAATCACCAGTTTATAAGCTAACTGACTAGTTAAAGCTACTTTGCTAGTTTATGTATGTTTGGTTACCATTGGATTGTTCATTGCTTCAATCAGTTCCACTTCATCTCATTAACTTATTGACTATGTTGATTAACATGTGTTAATTGGCTGAAATCAGATAACTTTAAAACACTCTATTATATGATAAGTTAAGAAGGGCTACCGTTAACTTTAATGACTGACTACAATGTACAAATCATCAAGTAGTTCACTAGTTTTATCAACTTCTCCTTTATTCAAGTTGTGGTACGCAAAGTTACCCGGTCGCAAGGAGGAAGAAACCCATTTTTTATAGAAAAAGTTAATGATAGTAAGTTACTAGTTATCACTTATTGATCAATTGAACAGATATATAGTCTTATATTGTGTGGAGTTTAGAATAATGATGGCAGATAAAGAATCCAATTTAAGTCGAAGCCCGAAAAAACCATTGAAACCAGCAATCAAAAAATCATCAATAACGAATATAAATAATGAAAATACATCTTATTTCAATAAATTTAAATCATTAATATCCAAACCAAAAGAAAATCATACACAAAAGAAATTGAAATTTAAAGAACATGTTGTTGATGATGATGAAGAAGCAAATATAACTAAATTCACACTTGAAGAAGTTAGTAAACATACAACAAGAGATGATATTTGGATGATTATACATGATAAAGTATATGATGTTTCTAAAATAGTTGGATCTCATGCAGGTGGATCTGAAGTATTATTTGATTGTGCTGGAGTTGATGCAACTAGTTCATTTGATGACGTTTCCCATTCAGATTATGCACATGAAATGTTAATTCCATTTTTTCTTGGAATTGTTGATAAATCAACACCTAATATAACAAATGATAATGATGATAATGATAATAGTCGAAAAAAGATAAAGAAATCAAAGAAAAAGTTTAAAAATTATCAAGAATTTAAAAAGATACAAATTGAAAAACAACAATTGAATAGTTTAAAAGATACTAATAATTTCACATCAATTTTACTTAAATCAAATTCAAATTTTTTTATAATATTAGCATTATTTGGATTAATTTTATTTATTTATTTACAAAGGAAAAAATGGACAGATTGGATAGTTTAAATTGAATATTATATATATATATCTAAAATTTAAGATTAATATTTATGCACCTGTTGTTGGTAAACCAATTGAAACTTTAAAAGAATCATAAATTAACCATTGGAAACCAGTTAAAGTACCAATCATAACAATTCTAACAGGTAAACCATTCCATAAACCTTTAAAACCAATTTTAGAATAAATTGTTTTAACATTATCAATCATTGAACCTTTTTGTTTATTAGATTGATTATTAATTAAAGAAACCATAACATCAGCAGGATGTGAACAAACAGCACAAAATATACCTGCAATATAACCACCTAAAAATGAAACACCAGTTTGTTGTAATTTTGAATAATCTGTTTTAGGTTTAGTTAAAAAATTTGAATAAATTAATTCAACAATTTTTTCAAAACTTGTAAATTTAACACAAGTATATGGAATTTGTCTAAACCATAATGGAACTAAACCTGAATATAAACCAGAATAAAGATTTGAAATTTGATTTGGTGGTATAGTTGTTTGAATTTTAACTTTCATTGATTCAAATGGACATAACATTAAATCAGCTAAAAATTCAGCTGATGCACTAGCTAATATATAAATAAAAGTATTTGAATAACCAAAAAATTCACTATATTTAAATTTAAATAATTCATAAAATCCATATTTACCAGATCCTTGTAAACCATATCCAATAAAAGTTGGTTTAAAACCTGCAAAAATTTTAAATAAACCTTCATTTTTAATTATTGTTTTAATACCTGGGAATAAACCTGAATATAATCCAGGTTGAACTTGTAATCTACATTTAACTAAATCTAATGGTAATATACCTGAATGAGTTGGAGCACATGCTAAAAATCCACCAATTGCACATGATGTGAAGTAAGCTGGTGAATTTAATTCAATTTTAGACATAATTAGAAGTAAGTTTAAAAGCAATTGAGTTGAATTAAATCAATTGATATAATAAAAGGAGAATAAGAAAAGATTATAAGTAGTTAAATTTTCAAATTTATAGCATAGCATAGCAAGATTAGACAAGTGAAATGGGAACTTTCGGAACATTTATAAAAATCTAAATTAGGATAACGCCGCAATCTTTTAAAATTAAATTCAAGTTGCGTCGATCGACTTATCAATTATCAATCAATTGATAAATTATCGACGCGTCGATTACTTGATATGATAATAAAATCGGTAATTTCCTAATTTGGACAAAGTTCCGCTCTTATCATTGAATAAAAGCGGACTTAAAAGAAGGAGAATTGAATGTTTTTCATTGTTTTAACTGATTGTTATATAAGCAGATTGATAGTGGTGGTGGTGGTGATTATTGATTGGTGGATAGGGTAGGGTAGGGTAGGGTAGGTGCACCGTTGGTTTGGTGGGATGTGTCATAAATCTTAGATTTATATTTCATACTTTATACTTTACACATTTTGTTGGTTTGTTTATCCATACATATTAATAATGGCTAAAGGTAGTATGGTTTATAAAGGTAGTAATGGCAGTAGTGGAGATGATGAAGAGTCAAAAGTTACTCATTCAAATCTAAGAGGTAAGAAAAAGACAAGAACTGGATGTTTAACGTGTAAGAGACGTAAAAAGAAATGTGATGAAATTAAACCCAAATGTTATAATTGTACAAGATTAAAATTAGAATGTTCATATGATAAGATATTAAATTGGAATAAAGAAAATCAATTCACTTTAAATAAAGAAGGATTGATTGAATTAAGTAAAAATGAAAAACAACAATCTTTAATCACACCTTTTATGGTTAATTTTACAAAATGGGAAATTGGATTAGGTTATTTATTTAATACAACTACAAGTACATCAATTACAATGCCTACAACTACTGCCACTATTGAATTATCTAATTTTTATAAATATGATAAATATATTGATCATCAATCTGTCAAGGTACCATCATTTGATGATTTCAATTTGAAAAATTTGGATAAATCAATACTGGATAAAATTAAAGAATCATATTTATTTAATTATTATATTGAACATATAAGTAAAACGAAAACATTTTCATCATGTGATACAATAACAAATGAATTTAGATCAATTATCATACCAGGATGTGAAAAATTTGTTGGATTATATCAATCGATATTAGCTATGTCATCAATTGATTTAATGAAGATTGAATTAAGATCAGATAATCCAAATGAATTATTAGTTGAAATTTATTATTCAATGTTTATAAAATTTAAAAATGAAGCAATTAATAAATTATATGATATTTTAGATAATTTTGATTTTAATAAGATTGATATTTTGGAAGAATTAATTTTAACTATAATGACTTTAACAGCTGTTGAGATTTCAAATAAAGGTTGTAAGAATTGGGTTAATCATTTGAAAGAAGGTTGTTTAATATTTCAAAATTTAAATCCACTAATATTCAATCAATCTAAAATTATACAATTTGCTTATAGATTCTTTACATTAAGGTATATTTTGTTAATATGTACTTTAAAAGGGGAATTGTTAAGTGAATTTTTAAATGAATCAAAGTTACCAATAATTGAAAATTTCTTTAAAAATGATGAAATTGATCATATGTTTGGTTGTTCACCAAAATTATTATTCATAATTTATAAATTAATAACTTTAAATCATGCTAGAAATTTCAATTTAATTGATGATTTGAAATCAAGTGAAAAATATTTAATTTATTGGAATGAATTGAATTCAATACAACAATTAAATATTGATAATTCAATTGAATTAAGTAAATGTGCTGAATCTTATTTAATGTCAACTAAAATTTATTTTTGTTTGATTGTTTGGTTATCTAAATTGGAAATATATAATAAGATGAATTTTACAAAAGTTTATCATTCAACTATACCTAAATTAATTTCAAATTTAAATGATTTAAGTTTAAGTGGTGATTCTCATGTATTGTATCCATATTGGTGTATGTTAATCTTATCAGTTAGTGAAGTTGTTGGAGTTGATGGTGAATATATTAGATTAGAAATACTGAAATTATGTGATAGATTAGAAGAATATAGACCAATGCATACTAATTGTCAAATTAAAAAGGCAATGGAAACCGTTTGGAAAGTTTATGATTTAACAATTGAAGAACCAATTAATTTAGAAAAAAGTGAATTTGGGTTTTTTGCTAAATTTGATTGGAGAGATATATTAACTGAAGGTGATTTTATGTTACCATTAAGTTGATTAGAATATATATAACTATTTAGGTTTTGTTGATTCCTTTTCTAAGAATTCCGTCCATAACGATACAAAACTTTGATTTGATTTACTATTGTTATTATTATTCTCACCACTTTCATTGAAATTAGGAACATTTAAAGTTGATGAACTATTTGATATTAAACCAGCATGTTGCTTTTTATCATCATCCCAATTTAAAAAATTTGAAATTAATTTTAAAACTTCAAATTTTTTAGAATCAAATCTTGGTAATTGTAGAAAAGATATAAATAAATTTGAAATCAATTCACGATCAACTAATTCTGATGTTGAATCCTTTTTAATTAATTTCAAAGCTTTTGTTAAATGTTCATTTAATGTTATTATTTCATGTCTTAATTTACCTATCGTTAGTTGTTTTTGTTTATTATCTGATTCTAGATCTGATAATTTCAGTAGTTTTAATTCATTTATAGAATTGGATTCATATGATTTCTCTAATTTTTCATTGATTTCTTTTAATTCAATTAAAGTATTTTCAATCTTCAAATTTAATTCAATTTTTTCAGATTCTTTTTCAATTGTTAATGTATTTAACTTATTATTTAAATTATTAATTTCATCATTCAATTGATTTATTTCTGATTTATAATTTTGATTTTCTTGATTTATTGAATTTAATTTTGTTTTCAATTCACTTAATTCATTATTTAAATTTTGTTTTAATATTTTTTCTTCATTTACAATTATTAAATATTCTTCAATTTCAGATTTTAATTCATTTAATTCAATATTTAATTTTTTATTTGTTATTTCATATTGTTTTAATTCAATTTGAAGTTCATCTTGTTTTAAATTATTTGTTTTTTTCAAATTTGAATTATCAATTGTTAATTTACTACATTCATTATTTAAATTATTAATTTCAATTTTCAAATTTTCAATAATTGTTATTTTTTCATTTAATTGTTCATTAACTAATTCTAATTGATTTTCAGATTCTTTCATTTTATTGAAAACGGATTTCATTGATGTTAATCTATTTAATAATGTTTGATAATTATTTTGATATTTTAAACTTTCTTCAGTTTTCAGTTGTAATTGTGTTTGAATTTCATTATTTTCTTGTTTTAATTTTTCAATTTCTTCATTTTTAAGTGATTCATTTGTTAAAAGTGTTTCTATTTGTTGTTTGAGTTGGTTGATAGAATCAGAATCTTCGCCACTTTTATCAGTCACATTATCATTAACAGTGGCTTGTGTGTCCTTACTCACTACACCGTCTTGTTCAGTGTCCTCCACGGTACCGTCAGTGCTACTTTGCACACTATCTTGGGTCTCTGTAACTTGTACACCACCATCATCAACACTAGCTTGTGTTACACCACCACCACTACCAGCACCACTGCTACCATTAACACTTTTCTTCTTGTTCTTATTACTCTTCCCCATGCTTACCAAGTTCAATTGACACAAAAACACAAGCAAACCACAAAGAAACAAGTTGTCAATTACTTGTTAAAAAACATGAAAATCGACAAATTAAGAATCGACGCGTCGATTTGTTGAAAGTTTGCAATTTTTCATGTTTTTTGTGCATTTTGACAAGTAAATCACTTTATTCAAGTACAACTCTTCATTAAATTACACTTATCACGACTTCCAATCATGATTGATAAATCTGTTTATTCCATAATTACAGTTGGGTTTGTTATACGTGTTTTGATACCTTTATCTTTCCCTCAATTGACCTCGATTTTGGATAGATCAGTATTATTCTCAACACCCATTAGTTCATATAGATCACTGAATGAAGGATTATTCTTACTTACAAATGAATTGAATCCTTATAAATATGGTGATTTGATACATCAACCACCATTACTACTTTGGTTCTTTACGTTATTTAAAAGAACCGATGATTATTTGATATTTGCTTTGATTGATACTTTGATTGGTATAATGTTGATTCAAATCAATAATCATACCTCTTATAAAAAGAGTGAGAAATTCAATTCAATTACAATTGGATTATTCTATTTTTTCAATCCAATGTCATTATTAACTACTTTCAGTAAATCAACTAATCTAATCAATAATTTAATCTTACTAATTATGATTGATTGTTTGTTGCTTAAGAAATTTAGAATAAGTATAATTTTATTAACTTTATCTGCATATTTATCTTACTACAGTATTTATTTGATAGTTCCTATAATTATCCACATCAATAAAGAACAAGGAGGTTCTACTTTGAAAAATATATTTAAAATTGGCTCATTATTTTCAATCACACTATCAATATTATTTTATTCAAGTTATATAATAAGTGATTATTCATTCAATTTCCTAAGACTAAATTATGGTACAATTATACTATTTGATAAAATAACACCAAATATGGGATTATGGTGGTATTTCTTTACTGAAATATTTGAATTTTTCAATGATTTTTACTTATCGATATTCAATATTTATTCATTTATATTTGTTATACCAATAACATTAAGATTTCCAAAAGATTTAATGTTCAATATTTGGTTGATTATTGGTTTTACTAATTTTAGTAAAACGTATCCTACAATAAGTGACTTAACATTGTTTTATTCAATGTTATTCTTGTTCAAGATATATTTCAAAAAATTGAAATTTTCACAATTAATCAGTTACTTAACTATATTGATTATATTATCATTGTTACCAATATTTTATTTTGTTTGGATGAATTTGAATTCTGGTAATGCTAATTTCTTCTATGCTATTGGGTTGGTTCTAAATTTGATTCAGATCATTATATTAACTGATTTCTTATGGTCAAAGATTCAAATTGAATACTATGAATTGAATAATGTTGATATGAATGTTAAATTATCACAGATATAATGAGGCGATTGCCTAATTGGGAACACCACCGGATTAGCCACACATACACATACACAGCCACACATGTTAACAGTAACACAGCCACACACACGGTTCCAAATTAGGAACGACACGGTTCCCAAAACGGCAATCGGCATTCTTGAATGTTGATGTTTTGACAACTTTTCATGAAATGTAAACAACAACAACAACAAACAACAACCATGTATGTACATTGAAAGTGAAAAATTCATATATATATATATATATATATATAGCTATACACTTTGCTTTAATATTATATCACTTTAATATTTATTTCTTCTTCTTCTTCTTCTTTTCTTATCAATCGTTTTTTACCAACTATTATTCATTCACTATATACAAAATGCAATTCTCCGTCGTTTCCTTATTATTTGCTTCATCTGCTTTAGCTGCATCAGTTTTCGAAACTGAAACTGCTTACTCTACTGTTGAATCAACCATTTACTCATGTGAATCAACCGTTACTGATTGTCCATATGCTACTTCATCTGCTTCAAACAGCACTTCATCAATCTCTACTTATGAAGGTGCTGCTGCCGGTTTCGGTTCATATTACGCTGCTGGTGCTGCTGCCGTTGCTGCTGGTGCTTTATTATTATAAGTTTTTCAATTGATTTCATTTTCAAATTGAATAAATTTTTACATTTTATATAAACACTTTGCTTGCTTTCTTATTTTCTCGATACCTTATTAATTTATTAGTTTTATACTTTTGATATCTATATATTTTATAAATACAGGTTTGTATTAGCTATATTTTATTATGTTGTAAATTTTATTCAATCAGTAATTGGCACAATACAACTACAGAAAATGATAAGTGTTTATCAATGATATTCAGGGCAACTTGTAGTACATCAACTGTAGATTATAAGTAAGTATTACAAATTGGTAACTATTCAATTCAACTCTAGCATTCAGTAATGAATTTTGTTAAATTGAATCATCAGTTTTGTTTACTAACAATACCACGAACATCTTTATCAGTAATAAGCTACTCCTTGATCTTTGAAGTAATGACAAACCAACAATTCAGTACAACCAGCACTACCAGCACAACCAGCACAACCAGCACCATCTATTATCAGATCAATGATGTTTTGAATTGGAGGAAGATCGCTAGTTGAATTCTTCAAACCATAAAACATGAAATATATGATGCTTTCATTGAATCGACTTCGAAAGCATTCTCTATCTTAAGAAAGTTTATGAAACAATGATCTGAAATGTATCAAATGTAAAAAGTAAAATCATCTATAAAAGAGAATACATTTCTGTATCTTATTGAAATATACTTTCAAAACGGGGGAATCTTCATGAAATCAAACAACGTGAATTGTCTTCAAAAGTATTCTCTCCAGTTTGTTTCACTTACCTATAAGAACCAAAGTTAGAAAGTTGGTTGATTTTTGTAATCAGTTTGTTGATGAATTAATCTTACATACATCTCGTTGTAATACCACCTAATTAATAGATGATGTAGGATGATTGCTCTATCAAATGGTAGAGGGATTGGGAATATACTTTACTTTACTTTACTTTACTAGCGACAATGACAATTGTTTGCGATTGGGTCTATATTGAACGTTACGTTCAAAATACAGAGTGTATATCATGGTAAGTCAAAGCGATTTTGAAAAACATAGTTAAATAGGAAAATTATTTAATTAGATTATAAACGGACTTATATATTAGAGTGTCTTATAAACAGACTTATATATTAAAGTATCTTATAAACCAAACTACTCTTCAGGTATACTGATGAACTTCCAATCAACTCATATCAACATTATTATTGCTCATATAGACAACTAAAGGCCGAATACAATGGTCTAATTCACTTTGCTAGTGACTAAATTAAGAATCATTTATTGATAAGCATACATGTCTACTTAATTGTTATGCTTAATGAGCTCACATTCAAGCAAGTTGAGTAAGATGGTAATGGTGAATACATAACTTGTGACTATCCAATTTGAGCTCATGTCAATGGGTGTAAATCATAGCAAGTTGAGTAAGGTGAATACGTAACTCGTATGACTATTTCATTTGAACTTATGTCATAGTAACTTGAGTAATTTGGTATTGGTTGAATACATAACTTGTATGACATACTGGTATGAAACTATAACCTATCCTATTATAATACTCATTGAACAGTTTGAGTATTTGGTGTTGGAGCATTACCATTATATGGGCCTTTGTCCTTGCCCTTGCCCTTGTTCTTAGTTATGTTTCACCATTGGACTCGTACCCCTTTTACTCAGTATACCATTTCTTGAATAATTAACATATCGACCACGACCAGTCTCTCCAATACTTAATTTTTTGAACAAAGTATCTAACAAACTCATCAAATTTTCATTTTTAGCAATAGTGGATTCATATTCCTGTTTTGATTTTTGCAAAATTGATAATTTTTCAATTGGTTCTTGAGTTTTCAATTGTGTAATTTTCAAATTTAGGGTGTTTATATCTGATTGTTTTTCAGATATGATTTTTTTTGAATCTGATATTGAATTTGAAGCTCTTTGTAATTCCAAAGACATGTATTTTGAATCTGTTTCATTTGAATTTAATTTTTGTTTCAATTTTAATATATTTTCATTTTGGATTGTTATTTCATCTTGTATTTTTATATATTTTGTTTTTGATATATTTGATAAAGTATCATTTAAAATTGATATATTTTGTTTAATTTTTGTAATTTCATTTAAATTCAATGATATTTTTTCATTCGTTTCTTTGATTTCCAATTCACAATTGTTTAAATCTTTAGTTATATCATTATACATTTTCAATTGTTCTTTATAATTTTGCATTCTTGAATTATAATATTCATCAAATGATTTCAATTCATCATTTTTCTTGATTAGTTGATTTAATTTCATGTTGAATTTATAAATTAATGTATGTGTAAGAATTTCATTTAGATGGATTTCTTTTGAAATTCCAGTTAATAATTCATAATCTAAATTCAATGGATTATTAAGGTATTTTTTCAATAATCTTTTAGAATCATAATAATTTACATTTGAAATAGTAGTATTTGTATGGGAACGTGGTTGTATGATATGTTTTGTCATTTGTGGAGTCTTATTACTATTTGTGGTACTTGTGAATTCAATATTTTCCGAGATTAAATCTAAATTATCAAAATTGAATTTAACTTCAGTTAATAATGATTTTTCAACATCTCTATTATTGAAAACAGGTATGTTGTTTAACATTGGTAATGGCCATAAATTTAATGATGGATTACTTATAAAATTTTTCAAAAATTGTAATTTTAAATTATAAATTGGTCTTAATTCACTTGGTAATTGACCAACTCTATCTCTCAATACAACTGTTGCAGAAGTTACTAATTTCAAATAAGTTTTATGATCCAAGTTTTGTTCTTTATAATATAATGAGATATGTTCGATTGAATTGATTGGAACAAGTCTTATTATCTTAGTGTTGATTTGAGTAAGTTTGGATAAATCAACACTTATATCAAATGAAATCAAAAATAATGGATTAACAGGTATTTTTGTCATGATTTCATCATCATCACTTGCAAATAAATGAATGTTCAAATTGATATTCTTTTTAGATATGCTTGTATTTGCTTCACGTAATTTTATACCTGAATATCTTTTAAAATTACAATTATGTCCAATACATAAAGCATCTATCAAATCCAAAGTTTTACCAGGTCTAGCAATGATAACAACATCAACAGGACCTGTATCTGATTGTTTTGAATTATAAACTGAATCCATTAACGATAATAAGTTTGATAATGTATCAAATTTCCCACTTGTTTCACTTAATCTTTTAGGTATGTCCCTTGTAGTTAAAGATTTTGGGAAATAATGATCAATTAGTAAATAAGGATGAGAACAAACTAATTGGGTGTTTAATAACATGGTATTGATTGAATCCAGTATGATTTGTTCTTGTTCATTGTTATCATCATCATTATCAACGTATTTCAAGACATCACTGTAATGTAATGATATTATTTGATCTATTAATTCTTTTTGGAAATCACTTAATGGAGTTGGTAGTTTGTAATCTGATGATTGTTGATATGAATTAGAAACTTTGAAATGTGTTTCATCGATGATGATCGGTTCTGGTTTGGCATCCAAGATACGTAGCAAGTCCATGTTGTGTTGTGTTGGTGGTTGTGTAAGTCAAGTCAGGAAGAGTAGTTGTTTAATGTAAAAAGTGTTGAAATGAAAAAGTTGCGATTTTTACAATTTTAATTTGTTTGTGCTGTTTGAACAACACTTTATATTGGACTTCTGTTGCCACCACTTTAACAACACTACAATGACTGAAGATGAACGTTTGACAGAAGGTGAGTTGACTATATTCAATTATAATTGAACTACTTATACTAACAGAAGTATATATAGATGAGATCAAATTATATGATCGTCAAATACGATTATGGGGATTTGAAGCACAAACAAGAATGAGAAATTCACGTATTTTGTTAATTAATTTAACTTCAATTGGTGTTGAAATAGTTAAAAATTTGATGCTTGGAGGTATTGGATCTTTAACTATATGTGATTCAAGTATAGTTTTGGAACAAGATTTGAATGTTAATTTCTTCATCAATTCAAATGATGTTGGGAAAGTTAAGGTTGAATCTTCATTTAATAAAATTAAAGAATTGAATCCTAGAGTTGAATTGAAATATGAATTACGTGATTATAATTCAATTGAATTGAATGATTATTCATTGATCATTGCAACTGGTTTGGATTTACCACAATTGATTGAATTAAATAAAAAGAGTAGATTACTTAATATACCATTATATGCATGTTCAACACATGGATTATATGGATATATGTTTGTTGATTTGATTACTAGTGAAACATGTAAGAAATATGAATCAAATGAGAAAAAAGAAGGTATGAAATTAGATTCAAATACTGAAATCATTAAAATTAACAAGATTATTGAAAATGATTTAAATTTTGATAATTGTATTATTAAATGTGATTTTAAACCAATTGATAATTTATTAATTGGTGATAAATTTAGTCATCTTAGTGCTAAAAAATTGAAAAAAATTACACCTTTATTACCTATATTAATAGCATTAAGTTGTTTTAAAAGTCAAATAAATAAATCAATTGATGAAATTTCAATTTCATTTAATGATTTGAAATTGAAAAGTATTGATGTTTGTAATTCATTGAAATTACCAATTAGTATATTGGATGATGATGATGAATTAATTCAACAAATTGCTAATCAAGCATATTGTGAATTTCAACCTGTTAGTGCTATATTAGGTGGTACTATTTCACAAGAAGTTATTAATATGTTAGGTAAAAGGGAATTACCAATAAATAATTATTTAATTTTAGATGGTGTTAATAATGAAATGCCTATTTTCAATTTGTAAGTAGTTTATATAGTTGAATTGATCTATTCCAACCACCAGTTATAATTGATTTCATGTCATTACTTATATCACAAGTCATTAATTTATCAGTATTTTTAAATTTCTTCAAATTTAACCAAGAATCACATGAATGTATATTCAACAATCCATCATATCCACAACTAATCATGAATTTATCATCATTACTTATCTTTAAATCACTAACTAATTTAGTATGTGAAATTAAATTATGTTTTGGTTTCTTGTAATTTCTAATATCCCAAACTTTAATCAGGTTATCACCACCACCACTAATCAATTCATATCCATTCAAACGCCATTGTAAACAATATACACCATTAGTATGATCTGATAAATTAGCTATATTTAAACCTGATCTTAAATCCCATAATTTAATTAAATTATCTATACTTGAACTAGATAATAAAGAACCATCAATTTGATGTGATATTGAAGTTAATTCTTTTGAATGACCTTCTTGATAGTATATTTCTTTGGTGGTTGAAACATCATACAATCTCCATGTTTTATCATGTGAGGCACTAACTAATAAGTTCAAATTATTAATTGGATTGAATGATAATGATGTAATTCTACCATCATGTCCCTTTAATGAAGTTTGTAGTTGTTCATTGTTATATATATTAATTAAACCTTCATTACCACACGTTGCCATTATATTATTATCAATTGGATGGAATTCAACATCACCAACTTTAGATTCATGGAATCCGTTTAGAAAACCTTGTTTGTTCAAATTATCATCTAATTTATATGTCTTACCATCCCATGAACCTGCATATATTTTATTGTTGTTATTGAATTTAACACATGATGTGAATCTATTAGATATGGTTTGCACACCTTCTAATTCAAATAGTTTCAAATTATCATTATAAGTTCTTCGTTGTTGTAAGATTTCAATCTCATTAATGTTATCGTATTGTATTTGTTGATTAAGTATTCTGTTTTTAGCATTGATTAATGATTCATTAGCTATTTCAATACGTAAATCGTATAGTTCGGACGTACCAGGTGTATAAAAATCTTCATCTTCATCATCATTACTACTACCTTCAACCATGGCATCATCATCATCCGCTTGCATGTTTTGTAATTGTTGTTTTACACTATCATCATTAATCAATTTAATCAATCTTTCTCTTCTTGTTATATTATCTTCCCCATATTCTGTCTGTGGATGTCCTAATTGTTGTAGTAGTTTACGAACGTCTTCATCTAGCGTTGGAATCATACTGTACCAATGGTATACTATACTATACTATCCCATACTATACTATACTATACTATACTACACTATACTATACTACAATAACAAGATAAACTGATAAACTTTTCAACGTCGATCGACGTTTTTTCAAATTTTTTTTTTTTTTTTTTTTTTTTTTTTTGAAAATTTTAATTTTAAATTTTTCACTTTTTCAGTTTGATTTGGTGTTATTGTAGAGTGGGTTTCTTTATTATAGTATAGTATATCATAGTATATCATAGTTATTATGCCTCCTAAGAAGTCTGTTAAGAAAGTTGCCACTAGAGCCTCTGCTCTAAGAAACGTCAAGAAAGGTAAATCTGTTGCTGGTGTTATCGATGCTACTCCTGTTGAAGATTTAAGTGATATTGTTCAAGATGATGTTCCTAAAAAGTCTAAAAGACAATCAAAGAAAGTAGTTACTGTTCAAGAAGAAGTTAAAGAGGAACCTGTTGTTCCTGGTTTAACACTTAATGAAAAAGCAGTCAAGGCTGCCGTTAGTGAATTAATCAAATGGAATGATAATCAAACTTCAACTAATGATAAAAAATCTTTATTTGAAGATGATGAAGAAATGTTATATTTACAATTAACATCAGTTAAATATTTCAATAAGAAACAATCATTAAAACCTAAATTCATTGAATTAAATCATTCAATTTATAATAATCTTGAAGATTTTAAAATTTGTTTATTTATAAAAGATGATTCAAAAATTACAGATGATGAATTAGAATCAATTCCAAATTTGAGTAAAATTATAACTGCTAAAGAATTAAAAGGTGAATTTAAATCATATGAATCACGTAGAAAATTATTAAATGAATTTGATTTATTCTTAAGTGATGATAATTTAATTACAACGTTACCTAAATTATTAGGTAAAATTTTTTATTCAACTTCAAAATTACCATTACCAATAAGATTAAATAAACAAGGAACTAATGATATTTCAATTACAACTTTAAAAAATCAAATTAATAAAATTTTAAAATCTGTTTATTATTTATTACCAATGGGTGTTAATTTATCAATTAAATTAGGATTATTAAATCAAAATATTGATAATTTAATTGATAATTTGAAAACAATATTTGATAAATTTAATGATAATAATCAAATAAGGACAATACAATTGAAATTGAAATCATCTCCATCATTACCAATTTATATAACTGATAAATTATTCAATGATGAAGATGTTGAAAAAGTGGATGAAGTTAAAGAAATTGTTGAACCAACTGTTAAATTATCTAAGTTTGAAAAGGGATTAGTTGAATTGGCATTAGATGAAGAACAAGTTAATTCGATCATTGGTAATAAATTAAAGAAAGTTGAAGAATTGAAGAGTAAAAAGAGGAAAATTGAAGAATCAAAGAAAATTGTTAAAAAGAGAAAGTGAATTAAATGAGTCGATCGACGTGTTGAAGTATAATCGACGCGTCGATCGACGCTTCCTTTTATTAACAAGCCCCATTTTCAAAGTTCCATGTTTTTTTTCAAATTACTATGTATATTCTTATTATATGTATTTTTCTTTACTTATTCCATGTAATGTGTACTAATTCAATCATTATAACTGATATAAATCTATTAAAAGTAGAACATAATGATATATTGAATGATTTATTGATAACTTTACAATCATTAGTTAGTGATAAGATTATAATTTCAAATTTACGTTCTTTTAATAGATTGATTTTGATTTTTAAAGATTTGAAATCAAGTGAATTAATCTATGATTTGTTGATTAAAGAGAATATAAAATGTCATTATTCAATGAAAGATAATGTTTATGATGATAGTGGTGATGATGTGTTGTTAGAACCACCTGAAAGGAGAGTTGAATTACAATCACCTCCCGCTTCACCTTATTTTGGATATGTTCAAAAAGTTGAAGATCCACCTGATGAAGTCACAATTAGTGATCCTAAATCATTCTCACATTTATTATATCAACCAACATTGGATAATTTGAATACTGAAAAAGTATTTGAATTTGATTTCAAGAATAAACATGAGAAGTTAAGTGTGGATACGGATGATGATGATGATGATGAAATACCTATATTAGTTATCGATAGAGAAGAAGCTGAAGTTTTAAGAAACGTTAAATGAATATATATACCTATGTATGTTTCACACCAATCAATAAAAACAAACTAACAGTTAATGTACCTATCATAATATAAAAGACCAATTTAACATCATGATTCAAACTCCATGAATAAACAGTCAATCCAATTAATGGAGCAATTAAATTAATTAAATTTCTAATGAATGCTAAAACACCAAAAAATTCACCATTTTTATCACTATTTGAATTATATTTTAATATAGTTGAATGAAGTACAGGTGTTGATAATGAACCAAATGAACTAAATAATATACTTGATAAAAAAATCTTGGAATTAGTTGCTAATGTCATTATTATTGCACCTATTAATTCCATCAATCCACATAAAATCAAACTTATATAATCAACTTTATCAATTGAATCATTACTTGTTTTGTAATAGCTTGATAATTTCTTATTAAACCATGGATTGAATAATAATAGTACTGTTGATTTCATCAGCATTGCCAATCCAATAAATATACCCAGATCATTTGCATTCCAATTGAATTGAAATGTTGAATATAATACAATAACTAATCCTAATCCAACCGTACATGAAGATACAAGTATATCAATAAGTACTAACAAGAGAACATTAAATCTAGCAATATGATCAATTGATCCATCCCGATTCAATCTTGTAATCCATAACAGTTTCAAACTTGAAAAAAAATTAAATGAATAACCAGTATTGTTATCTAATTTTTTTTGTCTTTCACTTATAGTTGATAATCTTCTTGTTTTTTTCAATAATTTAAAAGATCTTGATTCAGGAAACCAAAATAATGTAATTATGAAAGTTAATGATAATACAATGAAACCACATTTCAAAATACCTATTGGTTCAAAAGGTAATATTGAACCAAATAATGGTCCAAAACCTAAACCAAAATATAAAAATGCAATCATTATACCCATATATTGAGTTCTATATTTTTCATCAATTACATCAATCAGATAACTATTAGCAATACCTAAAAATACAAATATAGAACCACCAAAAGCATCAATTAAATTAACTAATAATAATAACCATTTTCTAAAAGTGAATATATTTGGATTTAATATTATTAATTTACTTAATTTTGTTAATATTGTACATGATAAAGTATATAACATTATTGGTTTCCTACCGTATAAATCAGATAATTTACCTAATTTAGTACTAACTATAGCTTTAACTAAACCAGATGTAAAATTCATCCATTTTTGTAAATTTGTATTTTCCATTTGTACTTTTGAAGAAGAGCAATTGGTTAAATTATTATTCAGATCTTTACATATAGCTTGTATAATTAATGTTAATTCCGATGTGATTGATATACCATCACCAACAGCAAATGAAAATAAAAATAAAGCAATCATGTAAATTGATGGACGTTTATACCAAATTACTTTTGATTGTTCTAATCTTGATTCATTTAATAATTCACTATCTGATTGTTCATCATCATCATCAACATAATCATCATCATAATCATAACTTTTAGGTTTAAAGAATCTAAACAGAGCATTGTTATAAATTGAATCTGAATCTGAATCATTTGGATTTAATATAGCATCCTCTAATATATCTTCACTTAATATTGAATCATAATTACCGTTAAAATTAGGTATTTTATTATGATTCTTGTATGATTTGATTATAGGTGTGATATCTGAACTTGATGATCCTCTATTTGACATGATGATACTGTATTATTAGTCACTAAGTAATGATTATATGACAATCTGATGATAGATAATTGGATTAAATAGCAACTCAGTTGATTGTGTGGAGGAGATAAACCGGAATTGATTACGTCGATCGACGGCTTATAAATCAAATCGACGCGTCGATCGTCTTATCAGTAAAATTACACATCTTTACACCACAAAAGACACCACAGAAACAGACAAAGAAGACAAAGAAGACAAAGAACACAGAAAGAGAGGGCTTATTCATTAGAGGGAACTTGACTTAAGTCACCTTACTCTTTGTATAACTATATATGTTTAACAATACACTAGTGATATTACCATCATGACTGATGAAATGGATGATACATTCAATACTATCCATTCCGACAATGAATTAATCACTGTGAATCCATTATGCACAGTTATAGTTAAGAAATTTTTAAATAATGAAAATAATCCAAGTATACTGAATTTAATAGTTGATGATATCATTTATGTATTATCAATGTCGAATCCTCAATGGTGGGATGGTATAATTGTTGATCCGATTGGTAACATTACAAGAGGGTGGTTTCCTCCTTCTTTCACAAAAATAATTAATTGGTCTAGTAATTTAGATCAATTACAATTAGAACAATTGGAAAAAATTAAATTTGATGAAATTCAAAAACGACAACAGCAACATCATCAAACTTCTGTTTCAACTTTGAAAAATGAATTCAATCATTTTGAATCTAAGAATAATTCAATTGCTTCTTCAAGTATATCTGGAGTTTCTAGTTTACAACAACCAATAACACCGGTGAAGCAATTACAACAACCACAACCACAACCACAACACACTGAATTTCATACTTCATCATTCCATTTAACTACACAAGAAGAAATCGATTTATATTTCCAACCTTCTAATTCATCATCACAACCAAATTTCAATTTCATACCTATTTGGATACCTCAAATAACTCAAGATGATGAATTATTATATTACAATCCAACTTTAAATATATATAGTAAAGATTTACCATTAATAAATTCAGAATATATTGATCCAAATACTAAATTGGAATATTTAGATGTTTCTAAAATCAATGGTGTTGAAACTATACCTTTAAGTTATAAAGAAATGAGTTCAAATCAAGGTTCCGAAAGAAATTTTAATGATTCACAACAACAACAACAACAGCAGCAACAACAACAACATCAACAACTAAATACAGCACAACAACCACAACAACCTCATATACCTATATTGAACAGAGACACAATTGTTGAATATATGAGAAATAATGAATCTTCATTAATTTATAATCCAAATTTATTTTATTATGATCCATCAGATTTAACAAATTGGAATGAATTAAATTCATCATTTGTATTTTTAATGAATATGTCAATTGATGCATTATTTAAAAATTCAAAACAATTATTTATGGCACATTTAAATAGTTTATCAACATTAACTGTATTATATCAACTGATTTCAAAATTATTAATTAAAGATTTAATTGAAAATCAAGTTGATAATCAAGTTAAAAAATTATTACAAAAAACAACAAGTTCTTTAATTCAATTTACAATTAATGGGAATTTACATTTAACTGGTAAAAAAGATGCACCTAATTATTTAGGTGGATTAATGAATGATAGTAGTGCAGATGATGAAAATTCAAATGAAAGTGAAAGTACAACATCTTTTGAAGAAAGAGGTAGATCATATAGTGAGAATAATTCAATTTATTTAAAACAAGCAGAAAGAGATGGTGCAAAATTAATTAAAAGAACAATTGATTTATTTAAAATATTTACAAATTTAAAATTAATTTCAGGTTTAAATCCAATGTTATTACCATTAACATATCCAAGATTTTTTAAAAATAAATTTAATGCTGGAAATTTTACAAATCAATTTGATGATATTGATAATTTAAATGAAGCTGATTTATTTATTGATGGACAAAATAATAAATCAAATATATTATTAGATGATGAAGTTATTGGAAATTTAAATAAATATCAATTAAAAACAAATAAAATTTTAGAAGATGTTTTACAAGTTTTAATTACCCCATCACCAAAAGATATTCAAATGGAAACATTTTTAGAAGAAAGAAATTTAAATATTTTAACATTGGTTTTCAATTGTGTACCATCAATTAATAAATTTATTGATATTATTGAATCAATTGATTTTACAATATTTATAATGATTAATAAATTATCCAAAAATAGTAACAAAGATAGAAATTTAACACTGGTTGATGATTTAAATATTAATAATGATGATGAAATTCAAGATTTAAAAAATCAACAATTTTATGAAGCTACATCCAAATCAATTAATCCATTATTAATTGAATTTTTAACATTAAAACAAAAAATTCATTCTATATTTAGTGAATTAATAATAGATTCACAAAATTTAACAGTTGATGATCCAGAAGTTTTTAAAGGATTAAAAGAAGAACAAGTTATTTATAATAAAGAACATGAACAATTGAAAAGTGAACAATTTGCTAAAATAATTAGTTTAAAAATTGAAGAATATGATTATCAACAATTAAATGAAGGATTATATTTATATGATTCAAGTTTAAAATTAAGATCAACAATAACTAAAATATTTGAATTATTTTCATTAATAATATTATCAACAAATCAATTAAAAGAAGAAAGACAATCAATATTAAATTATTGTTCAAGATTAATGAATTCTGATTTTAATATAGCATCATTATTTATTGCAGAAAGACATAATACAATGGTTTCATCATTATCCCAATCTGAATATTATTTTGAAAGAAAAAAATCAGATGTTGATGATGAATTAAATGAAATTCCATGGTTTTTAGATATTGAAGATGATGAAAAATCAATGTTATATGATTCAAATGGATTAAAAGGTGGATCAATTGAAGGTATAATTGCGAAATTAGTTAATCCATTAAATAAATTAGATTTAGATTTTGAAAATTCAGTATTAATGTTTTTCACTACATTTATGACACCATTAGAATTGTTAAATAAATTAACTTCAAAATTCAATATATCAATACCTGAAGCATTAAGTTATGAAGAATATGGTATTTGGTTATCAAAAAAATTACAACCACAACAATCAAAAATTATTGAAATTTTTAAGAAATTATTTTCAACATATTGGCATGTTAATTATAGTTCAATGGAATTTAAACAAGGATGGGAAGATTTTACAAATGATAATATAATCTTGGATGATGAATTGATTCAATTAGGATTTCATGTAATTGATATAACAACACAAGAAGAGTATTTTAAAGAATTTGGAGATGGGAATCCCCAACCAATAAAACATAATGAAAGACCACCAATTCCATTAGCATTAGGTAAGAATTTAATGAATATTAAAAAGATAAGATTAAAAGAAATAGATTCAATGGAATTAGCAAGACAAATAACATTAATTCAATTTGAATTATTTAATAAGATAAATAAAATGGAATTAATGTCAAGATCATATAATTTTAATAAAATTTTTAATAAAAAAGATTCAATATCATCTAAAAATATATCAAATTTTATTGAAAATTGTAATTTATTAACACATTTTACAATATTTATGATTTTAAAACAAAAAGATTTAAATAATCGAGCTGATTTAATTAAATATTTTATTATAGTTAGTGAAAAATTAATTAAATTAAAGAATTTTTCAAGTATGACTGCAATTATAAGTGGATTAGGATCAACATCAATTAGTAGATTAAAGAAAACATGGGAATTAATACCTAGACATTTAATGACAAATTTTAATAAGATGGATAATTTAATGTCAATTGGTAAAAATTATGGAGAATATAGAAGTATTTTAAAATTCATAGATGAAGAAAATGAACCATGTTTACCATTTTTAGGAATGTATTTATCAGATTTAAGATTTTTAACAGATGGTAATTCAGATAATTTACAAAATAATAAAAAATTGATTAATATAAGTAAAAGAATTAATATTTATAAATCAATTAAAGAAGTTATTAAATTTAATTCTAAAAATTATAATTTTGAAAAAATTGATGAAATTTGGTTATATTTAAAAAATATTTGGGAAATTTTACCAAATGATGAAAAATTATATGAAATTTCATTAAAATTAGAACCTAGAGTTAGTTTATTAAAACAACAAAGTAATTTGGTAGATGTACCAAATAATAGAATAAGTACTGTGACTCAACATCATGATAATATTAGTCATATTAGTCATAATAAGAGATCAGTTGTTTCAACTGTTGCTTCTATTGCTTCGAATGCTGGTAATTCTGTTGCATCTCCATATATGCCACCACAACAACAACAAAAGAAAAAATGAGATTGGTTTATTATTTAAATTTATTATATTATGATATAGGGTGTAATTATATAGGGTAGTTAATGTACGTTAATTAATACGTTGGTAAGTTATTGTATTTATGTAGTATAGTTAAAGTAGTTTTGGAAGTGGAAGTACGTTAGTTGATTGTATTTATGTAGTATAGTTGAATTAGGTTGATGATTGAAGTAAGTTAATATGTTATGATTGTAAGTATGTATGATAGTTAAAGTAGGTACTATGGTAGGTAGTGAAGTATGTATTATATGATAGTTGAAGTAGTTACGTAGTTTGATAGTACTAACGTACTGTACTATGATTGAAGTGCAAGTTAGTACATAATTTAATCAATACCAACGTACAGTGTACCAACGTACCAACGTAGCAACGTAGCAGCATACTGACGAACAATAATCAACTACCGTACTATAATCAAAGTACTTACACACTAGCATAATCAAAGTACCACCATACTTCCATACTACCACTAGCATAATTAAAGAAACTCAATATAGTAAAGCTAGCATGATTTGAGTACTAACGTACTTTAATTAGTAAAACCATACAACCATACAACCATACAACCGTACCACCATACTATGCTAACAAACTAGCATAATTAAAGTAAATCAATATAGTAAAGCTAGCACAATTAAAGTACTAACGTGCTACCATACTACCATACTTCCATACTTCCATACTTCCATACTACCACTAGCATAATTAAAGTAAATCAATACAGTAAAGCTAGCATAATTAAAGTACTAACGTACTTCAATTAATAGAACCATACAACCACTAGCCTAATTAAAGCACTAACGTACTTCAATTAGTAGAACCATACAACCACTAGCATAATTAAAGTACGTTAAGCCGTACAACCACTAGCATAATTAAAGTACTAACGTACTTTAATTAGTAGAACCATACAACCACTAGCATAATTAAAGTACTAACGTACTTTAATTAGTCAAATCATTAAGTAAATAATCATTCAATTCAACTCTAAAACCCCTTGAATTCTCAACACACATCTCCAAATCCCTTTTATAACCCTCATTAAAATCATCTAAATTATTCAAAATACTCAAAATATCATCATTTGAAGACATGTTAATTAACAATTCATTCAAATCACTTTTATAATAACCTGCTGTAGCTATTGCCTTTATATTTATTTTAGAATCTAATAATGTTATCGATACACTATTTAAAATTTGTTGTATTATATATAACAATGTATGTTTCTCATTCAATGATATTATTTGAACGTATAATTCAATAACTGATTTTGGATAATTTTTCAATATTATTAAATTTTGAAAATTCGTTAATATAAATGATTCAATAAATGTAATCAACTTCTCTTTATTTGTAATGGTGTTATTATTACCACTCAATTTTAAATTATCAATGTTTATAAATTGTGATATTTCTAAATTGATTTTCAAAGTTGCTGTGTTATTGAAAGTTTTATTGAAGTTTGGTCTTGGACCATATAATGATGTTATTATTATAGTTTTATCATTTTCAAATGTTGTTGATCCATTACAATTTTTAATTGTTCCTAATTCAATGAAAATTTTACTGTCTGTAGTGATGGTAGTTTCAGTAGTTGGTTCTTCATCATCCAATAGTGAAGTGGTGAACTTTAAAGGGATGGTGTTATCTGGACCTAAATTACGTCTTCTATCAATGATATTCATGGTGTGTGATGGATATCCAGTATAAGAATGGTATGTTAATAATAGTTAAGTTGATAAAATGAAAATTTTATTCTGTTTTAATTAGTACAAGAAGAAAGAACAGCGTCGATCGACGTTTTATTAAAATCAACGTATTTCATTCAATATTTAACAAACAACACTTTTTAACCATCTTAATGACATTCAAGTCATTTCATTTCATTTGATGCTGGTTGTTTGATGATGAATAGTTTGATTGGTGATCATGAGATAGTTAGAAGTATTCTAGATAATACACAAGTACAATCTGTTTTAAATACATTGAAACAAAACGAAAAATCAATTATATATAGTGTGTGTACAATAGCTATGTTTGGAATATTCAAGAGTTTAATTTTAGGTGGTGGTGGGAAGACAACAAGTAAGAAGAGTAAGAAGAAGAGAAGTAAGAAGAGAACAAGTGTTACAGAAGCTGTTACTATTCCTGTTGTTGATCCAATCACATCATCTAATAATGAAATCGATTCAATTTTAAAAGATTTGAATGAAATAACATCAAAATTACAAGTTTTTTACAAAGATGTTGATTTGAAAACGGATGAATTGAATAAGATGAATGAAAAAAAGAGAAAAGGTAAGAAGAAGAAGGGTAAGAATATAAGTACAAATACAAATGATATTACACCAACAAGTTACACAGATAAATTAGATTATAAATATTTATACTTTAATGAATATTTATTGAAATTGTTGATGAGATTGGATAGTGTTGATATACATGAAGATGAAACATTAAGAACAAGAAGGAAACAAAGTGTTAAACAAGTTCAATTTCATTGCAAACAACTTGATGATTACAAGTTGAAAGTTGATAAATTAATTATGTAATCATTAAAGTATTAAATAAATTTTTCATTTAATTATAATGTAGTAGTATATATAACATGTATATTCTTATGTATAACTAGTAATATGATGAATTACAAAGATAATATTAGTTGGAAATTAGATATCTTACAATATAAATATGAGAAATTGAATCCACCAAGATACGGTAAGACAAAAGCAATAGTTAAATCTAAAAAACCAACAAATTTAAAATTATTAAAATTAAATAAGAATGAAGCATTATTGAAAATTAAAGAATTTCAAAAAGAATTATTTGAAAGAAAATTACATGGTTCTTTAAATAATTTAAATAAAGTATTGAAGAATCAATGTAAGAAATTGAATGGGAATTTGTCTGATAAACTTGATTTATTAGTTAAATTTAAAGTTTATAAAATTGCTATTGATGTTTTCAGAGGTTCAGATTTAATAACTGATGATTTCCAAAATGAATTTAAGAAAATCAAGTTGGAATTAAATGAATTGAAGGATAAAGATGATGATGTTTTAATATCTAAATTGTATAATAAAACAATATTAAAAGATATGATTAAACAGATTGAAGATAGTTTTAAGTTGGTTATAGGTACTGTTGAGAAGAGGAGGTTAGTGAAGGGTGATACTAATGATAAAGCTGCTGATGATATATCTGGTGATGAATCTGATGATTCTAATTTAAACACTGATGATGATTCAGACGACGATTCAGACTCCGATTCAGATAAATCTATTGAAGATGATCAAGTTGATGAAGTATACGATCAATATAAAGATATGATAGCAGCATCATCAGATGAAGAGGATGAAACAACAACAACAACAAAAACCAATAAATCAGATGACGATTTCTTTAATGAATCAAACTTACCAACATTAACAACAGGTTATTATTCAGGAGATGAAGATGAAATTGAATTAAATAAAGCAGATAAAGATAATAAATTAACATTAGCAAAAGAACGTAAAAATAGAAGAGGACAAAGAGCAAGACAAAAAATATGGGAACAAAAATATGGTGGTTCTGCAAAACATGTTATTAAAGAAAAAGTTAGAATCATGTCAGATAAAGAAAAGTTAAGATTGGAATATGAAGCAAGAGTTGCAAAGAGGGCTCAAAGGGAGATGGAGAAGGAGAAGTTGAAAGTTGATGAGAAGAAGAAGGGGAATGAGAATGATGAATTGCATCCTTCTTGGATAGCTAAGAAGAAAGCTGAAGAAGCTTTAAAGAATGTTAAATTCCAAGGTAAGAAGATGAAGTTTGATTGATGAGTAGTAGCAAGTAATATAATATAATATAAAGTAGTTGAAGTGTAAGTACAAGTAATATAAAGTAATATAAAGTAATGCGACTGAAAATTTTACTTGAACTTACCTTCTTTAACAAATGAAAAGACAGTTCATGTATAAACTAAGTAGAATGAGTAATAAATGGTTGATGAAACAATGTTATAAACCAATAACATTAAATACAAACATCCAATTAGATGAAACAGAAACTAAAATAATCAACTTGTTAAATGAATATACTGATAAATACAATCAAACAACAACCACTCAACCTTTAACTTTAAGAATTACAGGTGGTTGGGTACGTGATAAACTACTTAATTTGAAATCACACGATATAGATATAGGAATAGACAATTTATCAGGATTGGAATTTGTTCATAATTTGAAAGAATACATTACAATTGAAAAATATGAAAATGTATTTCAAAATCAATATTTAATTGCTAAAAATCCTGAAAAATCAAAACATTTGGAAACATGTACTGTGAAATTATACAATTTAGATATTGATTTTGTTAATTTACGAAGTGAAACATATACTGAATCATCACGTATACCAATAATTGAAAAGGGAACACCATTACAAGATTCATTTAGAAGAGATGCTACATTAAATTCAATGTTTTATAATTTGAAAACATGTAAAATTGAAGATTTTACAAAATTAGGTTTAAAAGATTTACAAAATGGATTGTTAAGAACACCATTGGATCCATTAATGACTTTTAAAGATGATCCTTTACGTTGTTTAAGATTGATTCGATTTGCATCCAATTATGGTTTCAAAATTGATGATTTGGCTTTAAATTGTATGAAATTAAAAGAAATTAAATTGAAATTGAATGAGAAGATAAGTAAAGAACGTATTAATGTTGAATTTAAGAAAATATTGGTTGGTTCTAATCCTATTTATGGATTGAAATTAATTAATGATGTTGGATTTTATCAATTGTTTGGATTTGATGATGTTGAATTCGCATTGAATGATATAAGTTTTAAATTATCAACAATTTTAAATGAATTTAATAATGATATCACAATTAATCAAATTGAATTATCAGATAATGAGATTTGTATTTATTATCTATCTCTTATACTTAGAGATTGTGGTGATTTGAAAGTGAAATTCGGTAAGAAGGACATGTACAAGAGTTCAATTATCGTATTGGAAAATTTGAAATTCCCATTAAAAACAAGTGAGTTAGTTGGTTTGATTGTTGGTAATTTACAAGATATGGATTTCAATGATATTTATAAATTATCACGTTCGGAATTAGCTTTTAAGTATATCATACCATATGAAGAAAATTGGAAATTGAATTTATTAATTCATTTGACAATACAGTGTTTGAAGGGGAATGACAATGCCATTACACAATTTAAAGAATTTGTTGACACTATCCACTCATTACAATTAGAATCAATTTATAAAACTAAATTACTTATCAATGGTAATGAATTACTTAAAATAATGAATAAAAAACCAGGACCTTGGTTGAAAGAAATCAATCAAAATTTATTTAAATGGCAATTGGACAATCCAACAAAAACAAAACAAGAGGCAATAGAATACTTATATAATCTTATTTAAATCTTTGTTTCTTTAACACCATGTTTCCATATAGCAACAAATGGAGTAACACCATCTTCTCTATAATTTAATAAAACAATCATAGCTTCAGGATCCATGGATTCACCAGTAAAGAATTCCCAATCTTTAAAAGAACCAACAACTTTTTTAACATAAGCAGTAGCACCTTTTTCAAAAGATTCAATTTCATCAGGATTATTTTCTTGTAAATATGATTTAATTGATTTCATATAACTTTTAATATAAACTAAAAATGATTTTTTATCAAATTGAGTTTGTTGTAATCTAAATGAATAAACTACATTATTAACTGTTTCAACACCATCTTCAACACCATCTTCATCTCCTCCATCTTCAGCTGATGGATTGGCACCAATATCAACATCTGCTCCTGCTTTAACTTTAATCATATCACAATCAGCTTCATAAATTGCTCCATTAACTAATTTTAAATCGTATGCATCCGATAATAATTCATCTCCGGAAATGACATCTGTAAATAACTTCATTGTGTAGTGTTAATTAATATAGTGTAGTGTAGTGTAATATACTTTATGAAAAGATAAAGTTGTGTGTTGTTAATTATGTTTGAATTGAAAAATTTTAAATTTTAAATTTGAAAATTTTTATGAAATTTTATTTGATTGTTTGATTATGTAAACTGGATGTTCTTACCCGGATTATTGGTTGTTGTTGTAGTGTAGTTGATAGTATAGTATAGTATAGTGTAGTGTAGTATATAGTATTGAAGTAGTTAGTATAGTGTAGTATGGTGTAGTTAGCTTGGGGTGTAGTATAGTATAGTATAGGTATGGGGTAGTATAGTATAGTATAGTATATAGTATATAGTATAGTGTAGTATAGAAGTGTAGTATAGTTAGTATATAGTATAGGTATGGTATGGTATAGGCTTAATAGCCTGGGTTTAGTATATGCTTAATAGCCAGTGTCCACCCTAATACACTCCCCATTAATCCTTCCATCACACAATATCTTATCAACAGTATCTGCAATATCACTACATTTAACACCATTACCTTTAACATACTCTTTATTAACACTAGAACCAATCTCTGTTTCTTCAATCAATCCAGGCAAGATCGAATTACATCTAATTGACTTCCTTGACATTTCCAATGATATCGTCTCACTTAATTTATTTAATCCGATTTTACTAATTGAATAAATTGATGTACCAGGTACATTATCTTGTGATAATATTGATGATATATTAATTATATTTGGATTGGATAACTTCATCATTGATTTAACTAATAATTTACTTAAGATTATCGAACTTGTTAAATTTATATTTAATATATTTATAATTTCATTAGTTGATGTATTCATTAATAATTTATGTTGTGATATACCTGCACAATTAATCAATATATTAATTGATTTATAATTGATGTAATTCCTTTTAATATGATCTTCTAATAATTCAGGTTTGGATAAATCAAATGATATATAATCGTGTGAAGTAGTACTCAATGGATACTGATCATTTAATATATTTATCTTGTCTTGTAATTTCGATTCATCTCTTGATAAGATTGTTATCTTACATCCTTTACTTGATAATCGTTTAGCTAATTCCCATCCTAATCCTTGTGATGCACCTGTAATCAATGCATGTTGATTAATATAAGTTGATTGAAATCTACGAAACATGATGATTAGTTAAATAGTGTAATATGTATAAGTAAGTAAGTGGTAATTATTTTTTGTCTTATATACAAGTATTGTCTTTACATAATCAATTAACTAACAAACAATCATTTTCTAAACTTATATCATTTGAAACATATTTAATTAATTTAACATTATAATTTTGTTTTAATAATGCATATTTCCTAGATTCATCAATTATTCTTCTTGCTTTTAATCCAATTATTTCTCTTTGTTTAAAATTCATGCCTGTAAAATGTAATGTTTTATCAAATTCATTAAATTCATTTATTTTCAAACCATTTGTTGCCCAAGATACTAATTTTTTCAAATATTTAAAATTATTTGAATTAATATTGAAGTTTTCAAGTAAGTACTCTTTTGATTCTGGTAATAACCAATTATAAATACATCTATGTCTACAACACATAGCTACTAGAAATCCATTAAACTTGTATTTCTCATTCTCATCGCATTTCATTTTTAATAAACTTCTAATTGCTAAATCTGTTGCAACTCCACATAAATGTTTAGAAATACCAACAAATTCAAGTTTTTGTGATTTTTCATTAAACAATTCTAAACTTTTCAATAAATTTAAATCTTTAATATCACATTTAATTCGATGTATTATTGGTCCTCCATCATCTTTCATCTTATTATCGAATTTCAAACGTGGTGATTCTCTATCAATCAATAACCATTTAGTTTTATTATTGGTGGTTTTAAACGTTTCATTTATTGATTTATTTAAATATCTTGAAAATTCAGCACGTCCACAACCAAATTCAATATATAATTTATCATTTTTAAATAAATTATTTAATTTTAATTGTCCAATTAATGAACTTTGTTGAATTATATGTTTTTTATTATTTAATTCATTATATCTTTCATTTAATCCTACTTTGTATTCAAATTGATTAAGTTGAATCTCATCTTTAAATATCGTATCATATGAATCAACAATCATATCTATGAATGATTTAAATTCATCATCATCAACAACATCTTCTTTGTCATCTTCTTCTGTATCGGATAAGTTATAATTTTCACAAAGGTATGTTAAATCATTAAATTTTTTTTCCTTTTCTAATTTTAATTTCAAAGTCATGCAATTTTTAGAATGTTTATTTAATTTATTACTCCATATATAATGTGTTGGATCAATTGGACATCTCACCCTTTTGATTTCTTTACCTTTAATTAATTTAATCATTGAGTCATTAGTATCACTTGTATGATCGAAACAATGATTCATATCATCCCTTATTTGAATCTTACATATTCTATTCTTTGACTTAATTAAATATCCACATATTTTAATCTCTTTCTTCTTATCTAACTTCTGTTTCTTATGATTGTTTGAGTTTGAATCATCATGTACCATTATTAATCGGTTATTATTACCATAAGAAAAAAGAAGGAAACTTCATTAAAAGTTGTTTAAAAACAAAGAAAATTGAAAATTTTAATTTTAAAGAGGAAAGGAAATAAGGCGGTGTTTGTTATGTAATTTGTTACATGTTTATTAACAGATGATAGTGTTAGTATAAGTATATGTGTTGGGATAGTATAAGTGTTGGTGTTGTGGTAGTATATGTATGTCTTGTGATAGGAGTAGAATAATTTAATATAATATAATAGAATATATAATAGATTTAAAAAGTATAGGATACAAATTGAAGAAGAAGAATAAAAGTATGACTGATAAGATAAAGATAAGTTAATATGAATTTAAATGATGATTTATAACTCAATTATCTCGATATCAATTCAATTGACATCAATTCAATTGAATTAAGTTAAACTGAAAGTAATTGATCTAATTTTAAAGCAGAAAGCAGAAAGCAGAAAGCATAAAGTAGTATGTATGTATGTATCTACACACACACACACACAATCCAATTCAACATAACCATTCAATTATATAAATAACACACACACAACCCATCAACTTATTTCTTATTGATATTTTCTTCTAAAGATCTAACATGACCTTCTAATTTTCTAATTGATTTTTGTAATAATAAAACATCAGAAACAACAGCATTTGATGAATTTTTATATTCATCCATTAAATAATAATATGCTCCAAATCCAGTTATTGAAACACCTGCAAAAAATCCAAATAAAACACCTTTAATTGAAGAAGATGATTTTTTAACTGGTATTGTTGTTGTTGTTGTTTGATATCTTTTAGAAGTTAATTGAATAACTGATCTTTTCAATGTATGTGCTGTAAACATGATTATAAGTAATTGTTAGTTAATCAATTGTATTACTCAATGGTTGATAATCTAATAATAATATCATTCCATTTCATTCATTCATTCATTCATTCAAAAACTCCTCATTTTTTTTGCGGTCATTTACGGCTTGTTTGTTTGATTATGTAATCGGTTATTTAATATGATGTATTCTTATTGGTTGTACTAACTAACTAAGTATTATACCACTGTTTTAATAAAATAAGCACTTATTAATTGTAATATATAATATATAATATAATCACTCATCTTACTAAACTACAGAAATCAGATTTAACCGAATAAATCGAATCCCATATCATCATCTGATTCTTCAACTTCTTCTTCTTCAGCAGCAGCAGTAGCTTCTTCAGCAACGGCAGTTGAAGCAACAGGAGCAGCAGATGCATAAGCTTCTGGGTTAGCAATTCTATCCTTAATAGCTTCGGAACCTTCGAAAGTATAATCAGTAGCAACAGATAAAGCTAAAACATTCTTATAATTGTTAATGATTTGATGACCAACAGCTGGAATGGTTGGATAACCAGCAGCTAAAGAAATTTGAGTAATTGTAGAAATAGCTGAAATGAAATGAGCAACTAATTCAGAATCAGTAATATCTAAAATACTAGCTGGGAAAACTTGACCTTGATCATAAACTTGAACAATAGTTAAACCATAAGTAAATGGAGAAATATTTAACATATTCAATAAAGCAGCTTCAGATGGACCAACTCTATTACCAGCTTCTAAAATCTTAACATCAGTTGTAATTTCAATAGTACCTCTTTGAATCTTAGTTGGAACACCTAAAGCTTGGAAGAATGATGTTTTACCTGGTTCCATACCAGTATTACCAGCAGGAACGAAAACATCACCAGGTGCAACAGCACCAGCTCTAGCAGGTGCTGCAACTTTATTAGCTAAAATAACTTCTCTAATTGAATTTAAATCAGAATTAGTGAAGATAAAACCAACATTACCTCTAACGAATGGCATTAATTTTTCATAATCTGGATTTTCAGAAATGAAACCTCTTAAAGCTCTTCTAACCATGGTATTTTTACCCATCAAGACAACAGCATCTTCTCTCAATGCTTTTCTAACTTCATGCATTTGTTGAGATGAAACATTATCAACACCAACAATGAAGACAGATTTATATTCTTCTAAAAGTTGCTTTAACTTTGAGAAGTATTCAACTTTCTTATCTTTAGTAGATCCCATTTCGATATTATTTATATATAGTTCGTTAGGATGTTTAAATCTTACTGATTGAAAAAACACTTTAAAAGAAGAGTAGTGTTATAGTATAATGAATGAAATTGATAAAAATCAATCACTCAAAATGAGAATTTTTGTTGAAAAATTTACAAAAATCATGTCACGTGATATTCAAACAGGGTTTTGAAGACCTTTTTTTATAAGAAGTATTATGTAAGCAGAATATTTAAATAAAGTATATATGGTGTGTACCCTTTTTATAGTGATAACATAACGCTTTATCATATATCCTATTCAACCACTATTACCACAAATGTCATTCAGTGATACAGAAACAGCACTAGTTCCAAAAGAACAACTAAGTCCAATAGATGCATTAATTACAATCGAATGTATATTATTAGAATCTCCCTATGATAATTCAAATTTAAAATTATTTAAATCTTTGAATAAATTATACATGTTATTAAATAAATTTAATGGATATCCTATGTTTATCAATTGTATATTTGATAAATTTCATGATATAAAGGATAAGTTGTTGATTTTAAGTTGTTGTTGTAGTTTACAATTGGATTGTTTCCATTTATGTTGTTTTATAATTCAATGGTTTTATAATCATGTTCATGATCATGATCATGATCATGAGGGATGTAGTATTGATTTGGATTGTTGTATTGAGTTACTCAATTGGATTTGGAATTCATGTTGGAATTTGAATGATGATTTGGATTTGGATTTGGATATAGTTATGCATACTATACACATCATATCATTATACATTATTAAAATCGATCAAGAACAAATGATAAATTGGTTAAAATTAATTAATCCTGATAAACTATCTGATTTAAAATTTGATTTTTATTTAAAGTTGATTATTCAATTGATGTCTGATTTGAATAATGTTAATTATGATCTATTACAAATTTATAATCATTTGAATGATAATATTACAACTACAACTACAACATTAGTTAAAAAAATTAATGTTTCTTCTAATGTTAATGAATCTCCTAAATCTTATAAATTCTATTTACAACAACAACAACAAGATCAAATTCCTGAATGGTTTGAAATCTTTAATGATAATACAAGAAAATGTTCTGATGATTATACTTTATTAAGTTCTTCAACAACAACAACAGAACCAAATACAAATGATAATTTGAAATTTAAAACAAAATTAAATTATATGATTCATAGATTTAAAAAATCATCAAATACTACTACTCCTCAAATTTGTTTATCTTCATCACCACCTCCAATCAAAACAATCATAAAATATAAATGGTTAGATTGGTTTTGGAGTTTTTGGTATCCTGTTGATGATACTTAGTTTATATACACTTAGTTCGATCTTTCTAATATAGTATCTATTGTATCACACATTGAATCAATACCCCAATTAACTCTAATTGTTTGCTTTTTACCTTTTATTAATGAACTACCTCTAACTGTATCCGTTAAGAAAAATTGTAATCCTTTCAATAACAATGTTTGTTCTTTACATTTAGCTAATCTTTCAAATATAATTTTATCATCAAATTTTAAATCTCTAGTTTTTGAATTTAAAGTTAATCCTGATCCAAATGATTTTAATTCTGAATTTTTAGCAACTGTATCTAAAAATGTAATCAACATTATTTCAATAAATAATTTCGTATCTGATGATGCTGTTAAAAAATTAATTGTTCTCATTATATTTAAAGGTAATGATGATTCAGCAATTAAAAATCCAAATAATCTACCTAAATTTAAAATTTTTTTTAATTTATTTTCATCTTCATTTAAATCAACATCCATTAAATCATTATCATTTTCATTTTCATTTTCATTATCAAATTCTTTTAATAAATCCCATAAATTAAATTGAAAAGTTTTCCTCATTGAATGATCTTCACATAATTTTTTACCAAGATATCCATAATATGGATTTGAAATTGTTTCCAATGATGCACAATGCATTAATATACGTGGAATTTCACGTTCTTGTGATTTTTTTAATCTTAATTTTTCTAATTTTGTAAATGAATCCATATAATCATTTGCTGACATTATTGAAACAAATATAGCTCTTCTAATATCTGTATTCATACGTTGTTGTTTTGCTAATTCTAACCAATTTAAATCTGCTGTATCTAATATATCATTAATTATTTGATCATTAACTTCAATTGAATCAGTATTATCATTTCCTGAATTATTTTCATTACTTTTACCTTTCCATGCTGATCCAACTAACCACCATTTACCTCTAGATTCAATATTTTCAATATCATCTAATGTAACTTTAATTGGATCTAAATTTTTATTTGATGAAACTCTACCAAATTGTTTTTTAATTCTAGTTAACATTAAATTTGAATTTTCATTTTCAACTGATTTTATCTTATTATTTTTTAAATTTGTTATTGTTTCAATTAAAAATTTTGATCTTGTTGTTGGTTTTTCTGCATTTTTTGAATTTTCATTTTTAATTATTGATTTATTTAATTCAATTATGATTTCTTTTAATGAAGATGGATCATCATATCTCATTTTAGAACCTGATACTTTAACTAATCTTAATAAAATATCTGTTTTCATTTCATTTGTATCTTTAATTAATTTTTGTGATATAATATCATAAATTAATTTAGATCCAACTAAATTCAAATTATAACAAAAACCTAATAATGCAATTAAATTAACACATTGTTTACCCTTTATTAAATTATCATTATTATTTAAATGATATGTTAATTTTTCAACAATTGTTTGAATTGTAAAAGCACCAAATTCAACACCTTGTAATTTGAAAATTGAAACTATAACTGATGAATACATGATTAAAAAACTATCCAATAAAGAACCTGGAATTAATACAGAATCAATAATCACTTTCACAATAGCTTCATTTACAATTTGTCTTGGATTATCATTATATAATGAATTTAAATCATTAACAACTGTGATTAAATTAGGTTCAGATAATCTATTCATTGGACCTTTTATATTTTTAATCAATTTTAAAACTGCTTCATTTTGATTATTTGAATTTTCTTCTAATGCCATCTTACGACGTAATGCTGGTGGGATATATTTTGTGTTTGAACTCAAATTTAAATCTTCTTGTGATATTGGTGCAACGTATGGATTTTCTTTAACTCTTGGTCCATCATCTGAATCGGAATCGGAATCTGAATCATACTCGGATTCAGAACTATCCAATTCACCCATCTCACGTAATAATGCTTTATCATCTTCATCTAAATCATCATCATCATCAAAATCATCAGATTCTTCATCATCGTCATCATCGTACTCTTCTTCTTTTGATTTTTTTTTCAATTTTGAGTGTTTTTCTTCTTCTTCTTCTCCTTCAAATTCAAATTCATTATCGGAATTATCAAAATCCATATCTAAACCATCTAATAATCCACCAATTATATCATCATCACCTTGTTTACTTAATGATTTTCCCTTTTTTAAACCTAATTTTTTAGCATAATAATCTATATCTTCTTCATCTTTTTTCAATAAATCTCTTTCATGTGATGATATAGTTTTAACGTATTTTTCTTCCTTTTTAGGTTTTTTGTTTGATTTTGATGATGTTTCTTTGTCGGATTCGGATTCAGATTCGGATTCACTGTTTAAATCACTAACTTCATCATCTTCAAGCTCATCCTCCTTGACAATCTTAAATGATGACGTCTTTGATCCTTTCTTTGCCTTCATTGCTTTGAGTTTGGCCATGACTGAATCTTCGTCATCATCATCATCATCTTCCTCAGATTCATTTTCTTCATCTTCTTCAGATTCATTTTGAGACTCACTGTCTAAATCACTAACTTCATCATCTTCAAGATCATCTTCTTTAACAATCTTGAAAGATGATGTCTTTGATCCTTTCTTTTCTTTCATTGCTTTGAGTTTAGCCACCACTGAATCTTCGTCATCATCATTCTCATCTTCTTCTTCAGATTCATTTTCTTCATCTTCTTCAGATTCGGATTCACCGTCTAAATCACTAACTTCATCTTCTTCAAGATCATCTTCCTTAACAATCTTAAATGATGATGTCTTTGATCCTTTCTTTTCTTTCATCGCTTTTAGTTTAGCCATGACTGAGTCTTCGTCATCGTCATTATCTTCTTCTTCTTCAGATTCAATTTCTTCATCTTCTTCAGATTCATCTTGAGACTCACTGTCTAAATCACTAACTTCATCTTTCTCAAGATCATCTTCCTTGACAATCTTAAATGATGTTGTCTTTGATCCTTTCTTTGCCTTCATTGCTTTGAGTTTGGCCATCACTGAGTCTTCATCATCATGATCTTCTTCTTCATTTACGCTTGAACCTAATTTAGATCGACTATTAACCATCAACTGAGACAAAATTTCAGCTTCTTCATCTTCAAATTGATTCGTATCCATCAAATCAGAATATTCAGTATCTGAAGAATACTCCAACTCATCATCATCATCAGATATATTTTTAATCTCATCATGATCTGAAAAACTAACATGTTTCTTATTCTTCTTATCATTCTTATTTGAAGTTTGAGTCTGTTGAGTTTGATTCAATTTCTTGTTCTTTGACTTATTAAATTCATTTTTATGTATGTTTTTCAATTGAACTTTTTGATTTTTCAACATACTCTTTTTTTCATCCCTTTGTGATTTCCTACGATCTTTTCTACTTATAGTTTTCCTTTTCTTATTCTGATTGAACCTTTCATCTGTTTCATAATGATCTGTATCTCTTATTTGATCAAGTAATTGACCTGGAATGTTAACTCCATGTCTGTTTCTCTTAGACATGCTGAATGGTGTGTTGTTAAAGAGGGAATACTTGATTAAAAACAAAGGAATAGCATACTCTTTAATAGATAAATTTGTTTAAAAAATTAAATTTTTTTTTGAGAACTTTTGCATCAGCCACGCACAGCCCTTTTTAATTAGCCACTTTTGATGGTGTGGCTCAGCGACATGATTGTTGCCATTTAGAAAAGTGATTGAAATAGACTGTTTGTAGTGATAATGTCATGTAGTTATGATATGTACTGATTACAACTAAGGTATAGTATAGAATGGCAAAGAGTATTGATATTGCATCGATAACTAATGTTGCGATGCTCATTGGAGCATCGATATCAGTGATTTATATGTTATCATCTTTAGTTAATGAAGATAGACCAGCATCACAAACTAAAGAATCAAAGAAAAAAGCCAAAATATCATTACAAAAATTAAAGAAAAATATACCAGAATTAAATAATCTTGAATTGAATCCATATGAAGAAATGATTCTGTCAAGTGTTATACCACCAGATGAAATTAAAGTTAGTTTTAATGATATTGGTGGACTTGATGATATTGCAGATGAATTACAAGAAAGTGTTATATTACCTTTAACTTCACCACAATTATTTGAACAATATTCAGATTTATTACAAGCTCCTAAAGGTGTATTATTATATGGACCACCAGGATGTGGTAAAACCATGCTTGCAAAAGCATTAGCTAATGGATCTAAAGCTAATTTTATATCAATTAGAATGAGTACAATTATGAATATGTGGTATGGTGAATCAATTAAATTAACAGCTGCTTTATTTTCATTAGCTGAAAAATTAGAACCAAGTATTATATTCATTGATGAAATTGATTCTATTTTTAAAAAAAGAGAATGGTCAGATCATGAAAGTACAGCAATGTTAAAAGCTGAATTTTTAACATTATGGGATGGTTTAACATCAAGTGAACGTGTTTTAGTATTAGGTGCTACTAATAGACCTTCAGATATTGATCCTGCATTCATGCGTAGAATGCCTAAACAATTTGCAATCAAATTACCTAATTCAGAACAACGTTTAATGATATTAGATAAATTATTACAAGGTGTTCAATATGATTTTATATTACAAGATTTAGTCGATGAAACTGAAGGTTATAGTGGATCCGATTTAAAAGAAATGAGTAGAAATGCAGCTATAAATTCAACAAGAGAATACATTAAGAAGAATACTAAAGATGGTAAATTCATTAATTCAAAAGATTCAATAAGTCTGAGACCTTTACATCTTGAAGATTTCTTAAATAATTCACCAAAAAATGGATTTGTTGATGGTGAAAATTTTAATTAATTAATTAATTTACATTTACATTTACATTCATATATATATGTCCCCATAACAATGATTCAAGTACCCATAAGAATACTCATTCTTGTAAAAACACTATTTGTAGGTTTATTCAAGACATGCTTTGGAGGTTAATGATTTAATCTAGACTATTTTTTGAATCGATATATCTTAAGAAATAGTTATATTGATCTTCGAATAGTCAATGTATTGTTAGTTTATTGAAAGAAGATTATTCAATCCGTTGTACACCTATACTCAAATCGAATAACCTGTCTCCAATACAACCAACAATCAATGCTAAGCAAGAAGAAGAAGAAGAAGAAGAAGAAGAAAAAGTGGTGATAAATGGTGAAGAAATAGTAAAAAAAAAAAAAAAAATTTTCAAAAATAGCTTCAATAATGACATCTTTACACCATTTTTCAGTGTTTGTTAACTGTTTGGCTACCAGTTGGTGTTTGTATACTGTTATTACTGGATAATTAGACAACATAGTGATATATATGTATATATGTATATGTTCACTCATGGCATACTACCAACTTTGAAACATCTCAGTTCCAGTAAATTTACTGTGATAATAATCAAAAGATAGGGGCTAATCCACTCATTCATAGTAATCACTGTGATAAAGGATAGATGATGGCTATGTCAGATGCGGGCAGCTGAGAGTATAATCTAGCACAGTCCATATCATTAATTACATTTAATATATTCTTCCCAATCAAAAGAATAAGTAAGTAAGATAGAGATGAATTATCTCAATTACATACATAAATATATATATTCAGAACTAAATCGATGATTTAAATTGAAATCTCAAATCATTACAAATGAATGAGATATCAAAAAACAGTAAATAATAATTATAATAATAATAATAATAAAAAGGGTAATAGAAGAATGTATATGGGTGACAGACAGGACAGTGTATATTATATTGGCATTTTTTTTTATTCTAGTTGATTTCGACGATTGATTATTTGATCAATCAGTCAATCATTCTAAAATGGCATTTGCAACACCACCTGCATTCAACTTCTTTTTATTATAAGCTTTAGATTCAACAAAGACATAAATAACAGTACATCCACCAACAATCAAAGTAACGAATAACAAAACTAAATTTAATGGAATTGGATTCATTTGGAATGTAGTATGAGTTAATCTATCTAAATCAGATTGTAAGAAATTGAAAATACCAGAAATAGTCATAATTGAACCATAAACAGTACCAAAAGTTTCAAAACCGAAAACTTTAGCACAATAATCTGAAATAGAAGTGTAAAAGAATGGTCTATAAGAAACAAATAATAAAACATTTAAAACACCTAAACCAAATGAATTTTTAATAGTACCTAATAAACCAATAACAATACTAACTAAAAATAAAACAGCTAAAACAATTGATGTTGAAAATGAATCTAAAAAGATACCAACAAATGGAATTGAAACAACACCACCTAAAGGTAATGCAATATCAAAAATTTTATTTAATTTTTCAGATCTTTCATAAGAACCTAATAAATAAGTATATTGAGAATTAACAGTTGCAACAAAATAATTTAATCTTAACATTTGAATAGTTGCAAACATTGCAATTAAAACAAACCAATAAGTTCTAAATTGATAAGAAGCAGGGAATCCATGTAAAATACCAAAAATTGAATAAGAATTTGATTTTTTAGTAGTTTCTTCAATTTCATCTTCAACATAAGCTGATTTATAAGCTTCACCAATTGATGATCTTCTCTTTGCAGCAGATGAAGGTTGAGGTGGTTGACCTGCTAATAAAGCAGTATTTTCATTTGCTTCATGTAAATGAGATTCTTGAGATGCAGCATTAACTAAATGAGATTGTTCAGGAGTTGGATTTGGAATTAAATCTGGTGGTGGAGTTAAATATGATTCAGATGGCATGATTGTTAATTGAACAATTGCAATAAATAATGGAACAAATAAATAAACTTTATAAAAATTTTCTAATTTGAATAAAACTGGATTTGATTTATAGAATAATTTATAAATTAAAAAAACAGCAGATGATGTATCAAAAGCACCTGTTAATAAAGCTAAAATTAAACCTGATTTTTCAGGGAAAGCATTTGATAATTGAAATGATGAAATATATGAAAATGGTCCACCTAAAGCCATAAATGAATAACCAATTAAATATGGATCAAAAATTGAAATTTTTCTAGCATTAATGAAAATAATTGAAGCTAAAAATAAAAATGTAGCACCAATTAAACCACAAACTCTTGGACCAAAAGCATCTAAAGTTCTACCAATAACAAGAGCTGAAACATTAGTTAAAACAGCACCTGCAGTAAACATCATATTTAATTTTAAATCTTGTGTTGTACATTTAGCCACAAAATCATTAGTTTGAACAAGATTTAAAGGAGATAAAACATTACTAAACATTAGTTCAGTTGATGATAAAGTTGTATTAAAATCACAAACTTCAGAATAAATACCTTGATCAACTAATGTTGGTTTTAAAGCAGCAAATCCAAAAATTGGACCAGCTCCAAATAAACACCAAACAACAGCACAAGCAACTTGTAATGATCTTCTCTTTGTAGTTGCTTCAAAGAAATACATAATTAATAAAGTTAATTAATTAATTAATTATAATGGGATAGATAACGAGTGATTGGAAAGAGAAAATATAACAAAGTTTTTTCTTTCTTTTAAATCCTAAATCAATCTAATACTTTTATTTCTCAAGCAATTGATCAATCAATTAACTAATAAATGAATGATTAAAGGGTTAACTTTGAAAAGAAAAGCAGCAAAAAGTTGTTTGTTTTTAGTTGTTGAAATGAACAAAATTTATTTTTCTTTTTTCTTTTATTATTAAATGAGCCGTTGGCTGCTTCTTTATTTTCGGTTTGCCGGTGAAATTATGTGGCTGGTGTGTATGTGGCTGGTGTGTGGCTGTGTTTCCGGTTTGGTCGCTTTTGGCCGAGGTGCATCGCTGTGGGGCGGTGCTCTCGCAGATAGCCGGTGGCTAGTGCCGGTTTTGTGTGTGTGGCTGTGCTATGTATGTGGCTGTGCTCGTGGCTGATACGGTTATCTCCATGATACTTTCTATACGTTATGTTATATTCATTATACTTATTTACTTACTCATCACTACCGTTAGATATATAACTCTCATTAGAGTCCATGCTGGTTTGTCGACGATGATTCCGATGGAGCAAATGATGATGCTGATGTTGATGCTGATTCTGATTCTTTGTACTTGTTTCCCCGGATTCTTCTTCATTTTCATCCCAAATAGATCTTATACAATACCGTATCCATCTTCTTCTTCTAAATTCACCTCTTAATTTAGTACTTTTTTTCAACAATGATACACCAAGTCCTAAATCTGTATTGAATTTAATTTTCAAATCATAACACCATTTTTCATCATTATCTATATCCATTAATTCATTAAGATAATTTTCTTTAATCCATTCATTTGGTTTCAAATCTAATATCCAACCTTCCAATGCTTTTGGAGAATCAAGATCAATGAATTTCCAACCTTTTGGTGGTTTCACTTTTGATAATGTTGTTGTTCCTTCAATTGGAATATTATTTAATCTTATATGAGAATTAGATGCATAACTATCAGGTGTAAAACAAACTAATTGCCAATTACGTGATTCTGGATTTAAGGTTTGTAATTCATAAATTTCTAATTCTTTAATTTGTTTTTCTTCTCTTGAATTCAGTTCTGAATTCAATTTCAATTCTAATTGATTTGTAAGTGTTAATAATTTCAATCTTGTTTCTTCCGAATAAATATAATTCAATAATAAATCTCTATAATATGGATGAAATAAACCGGTTGTTATCCAAAGGATCGCAACTGTTATGAATTTAATCATAGGTAAACATAAAACAATCAAACTTGTTCCAAATGTAGTAATTAATAAACCAATTAATAAAAGTATGAAAAATATAAATATTGTTAAATTTTCATCTTTAAAATATAAATATTTAACTGTTAAATTTGTTACAATATCATATCCAACAATATAAATCATCATTCGATTTTGTAAATCTGTCATATTTAATATAAATTCTCTACTTAATTCAGGTACTGGTTTTGGTAAATCAATTTTTTGTAATGAAGGACCTTCACTTGGAATTGGATTTGAATTCTTGAAGATAGTATTTTTATCAGGAGGATGACGTTTTAAATATGCAGGAACAATTATTTGGAAACAAATATAAAACATTGGTAAACTAACAAGTAATATAGGTTTTAAAATCATTAATGTTGTAACATTTAAAAATGTTAATGTATATATTGGATCTGACCAATTGAAAATGATTGTAATTTCATCAATCATTTCAAAAGGTGCTGATAATCTAGTTAATAATAAAATACTATTTCTACTCATAATATTGATTGAAACTTGTGGTCTTGATTTTTGATTTTCTATCCGGCTCATGATTTTAGGTAGTTCATTACCATCATTTGTAGTTGTAGTTGGTAAAGCCATACTTAACATTCTTTCAAAAAATTTATCGGTAAGTTGTTGTGTATATGATGCTGATGCTGATGATGTTTGTGTTGTACCATCTTTATTTGATGTAGTTGAAAACAAATCATCAAAAAATGAACCTGCTGTCACTGGTTTCTTTGATACTGAATCATTAGATAACTTTCTATCGTGTTTCATTTTCTGTTCAGCTTTACGGTTGTTGTTGCTATTGCCTTCAGTTAATGAAGACCATATAGAGTTGGTTGATGTTGAACGAGGAATATCACTATTTGATGATTTTTTCTTCTCTTTCAAAGCGTTTGAATCGTTTGAAATAGATGAAATTTGAGATAACGTGGGAGATGATAATAATTGACTTTGATTTTGATTTGTTGTAGTTGCAGTTCCTGTTGTAGCTACATGAGAAATCGAATCCCAAGAAGATAGTATGTTATTAACAACTGATTCCATACTCTTCAATTGAAACTGTATACCAACTAACTAGACAAAAGAAAAGTGTTATCCCATTCCAGTTGATAACTTTCTCCACAATTTTTACTTTTTACTGCCAAATTGGAAAATTCACATGTTTGATTGGTTGCTGTTTACGTCATCGCATACTATTTACTATGTCCGTGTGTTATGTAAGCGCGTATTCTATGTGGAACCGTATATCCAATCAACAACATCACTTAATTTATCACTTGTAACGGTTCCATTTATATCTTTTAAGCTAATTACAAACAGGCTAATATCGAAAAGTAATTGTTGGTTAGCTAAATGGTAACTATCTTCAAACCATTCAATTCCAAGATACTCTAGCAATATTGCATTTTTGGATCTATTTTGTTGGTATTTTAAACCTTTTAATTTCTTACCAACACCCCCACTAGCATCTATAAATCTCGTAGTAAATTCCTTTTCACTTATTAAATCAACCTTGTTACATATGATCATTACTGGGAGTTGATGTGTTTCATTATTGAGGCTTAAGATTTCAATCAATCTTAATTTCGAATCCTCTAATGTTTGTGGATCGGATATATCAATCATGTATATGATTAAATTGATTTGATTCTTTTGTATGGTATCATTTACAAAATATTGTTTCCATAAATGATGATACTTCATCTGTCCACTTAGATCGTAAACTTTTAGTTCCATTCGATGTCTCGTGACATGTCCTTCCAATTGAGCCTGTGTTTGTTGTTTAAAAGTTGTTGTGTCCTGTGGTAATATCAAAGGAGTTGTTTCATTCACATTGGTATTATTTGTTTCCGATTCTAACATCGGCGCACCACGGGTTTGTGAAGTTATAGAATGTATACTTGGAGATGCTATTTTCGAAGGTTGTAACACAATCAAAGGTTTATTTAAGCTGATTGATTCCACTCTTGTTCTTAAAGTCGGCACGGTTTCTGTTCGTATTTCATTGTACTGTAATGCTTGTAAAAGAGTTGTTTTCCCTGAGTTTTGTAACCCCAATAATAGTACATTCATTTGATAGTACTGTAGGTAATCACTGTTAGTATATTTAGTCTAAAAAAGGAGCACATACACAACGATACTCACCACTTTCGGCCTGAGCCAGTCAGTCAATGATCCACAGCAATCCATACAAAACACCATTCTAATTCAATTCAATTCAAATCCAATCTAATTGCCAGTGTTGAAAAGAAGAGTGAAACATGAAAAGCAGCAAATCAAACATTCGAGCCTCACATTGTTATTTCAATTTCAAATTTTTCAGTTTTATCAGATAACACTTTATGACTGTTTTTTCCTTATCTTGTTATCTTAATTTATAAACATCAATACAAATGTCATTTAGAGGACTACCGATCAATGAAACAAAGTTATCAATTCAAAGAGAAAAAGATTTACAAAATTTTAAATTTCCTAAACTTTTCAATAAACAAGTTGATTATTCAAAAGTTAATCAGCCAGTAATGGCAAAGTATATATCTAATAAGATTAATCAAATAGTACCAGATGATGAAATCATTATTGAATTTATAAATAATTTAATTTTTGAAGAAAATCAAACACCTAAAGAGCTATGTTTACAACTAACACCTTTTTTAAATGAAGATACTTTACCTTTTGTACAGGATATTTGGAAACTTTTAATCTCAGCACAAGATGATAGAGATGGTATACCTCCCCAATTAATTGAATTACAAAAGGAATTACTAGCAGAAAAGCAAAAGTCTGAGATGGAATCATATAGAGGTGGTAGAGGTGGAAGTGGAAGTGGAAGTGGAAGTGGAGGGAGGAAGGTAAATGCTAGTAATAGTAATTTTCAACCGTTAGGTAGAAAAACTCATGGAAGAGTAAACATTGATGAGAGACCCGAATCACGAAGATCACGAAGTGGTACACCTTCCGTACGTCCTGAAGATAGAGTTAGCATGCCTGGAGGACCTAGAGAGAGAATACCTCATAGAAACTCGAGAGAGAGGGATCAATCACCTCCTAGACACTTAAAAGAGAGGGATCATTCACCACCTAGACGTACAAGAGATCAAACACCACCTAGACGTACCAGAGAGAGAACTCCGCCTAGACGTTCTGCTGATAGAGATCAAACACCTCCTAGACGTACTAGAGATCATACACCACCTAGACGTGCCAGAGATAGAGACAGAACACCACCTAGGCGTTCTGCTGATAGAGATCAAACACC